>QVRM01006011.1:0-40000 GCA_003439945.1 Dermanyssus gallinae
CACGATAGCTTTCTGGTCAAGACTATCTGGTCAAATCCCCGTTCCCGTTCTTCACAGGCTAACCTTTGACCACAACTGTAGTACCTAGCATGGCTAACACAGAACTGGGTTATTGCAACGTATACCTTTAGAACAAATTATTTTCAGGCGGTCATTTCAATTGTTCGACGAAGTGATAACGATGAGGTGCGCCTTTGCGAACGTGCGGCCGGACATTGTATGTATGTCCAGACGACATAGACCACAGATTAGATTTCAACCCGTCTAATTGGCGCTTACGTCAAATAGCGCTGCTTTTCTCGTTAGTAGCATTATACATGAGAATAAATGCGACGACAACGCGGCATAGGAATAGCCTGATCGTTGTCAGATCACACTGAATGAATTCATGGACATCCTTAAAGACAATTCGTACATTGGCCAGTATGAGATGGTGAAGAAGATATAGACGAGAATAAAGAAGGACGGGCATAAACGACGCCCAAGTCTCGGCTCCATGCTCGCCATGCTGGCCGGACGAGTCCGGTAGTGTTCACTGGCCTCGCTTCTCTCCTCTCCGTCGAGTTGGCCGGGCCGCGTTGGCAGGGTTGGCGGCGGAGATCAGCGAGAAGTGAGGGTGGGTCGGAACCTCTGCCATCAGAAACTCATGACGGACGAAGCAAACTGCTCTCCTGCCGGTCGGTGGCCGAGACTTCTGGGCGTGGAGGAGCGGAGAGACGAGAGAGAGAGATAGAGAGACGGCGGAGAGAAAAGAGTGCGCACGAAAGTGATCCGAGGACGAAGGAGCGATAAGTAAGGAAAAAACTGCCGTCGTCGTGTAGGTAGAGAACGAACGATGATGCAGAACTGTATATGAGGGGACGGGTGCCGCCACACAAGAGAGATGAGAAGAGGTCACGTGTGTCTAACCGACCCTCAAATTGATACTTACATCATCGAGCTATCTAGGCAGGCCGGCCGCCCGGCAGGCAGCAGACTACCAGGGGTGGTCCCCGACGGGCGGCCGCGGTATTACCTCCTCGCAGGGCGAGCCAGCAACCTCTCCAACCACCAGCGCCTTCGCGAGGCGAAGAGGGGTTCCCTGACGGAGCTCTATAGGCTAGCTCAATTTACTGCTAGTCGCTTACCAACACAACAGTGCAGCTACTACGCGAGGCCGGACAAGTCGAGGAGGCCAGACTGCCTACCTATGGTTAACTTGGTAAGCTCATCTCTCTCGAACTAGAAAAAAAGAGAGGCCTTCTTTTGAATAGCCCCGTTTAGGTAACAGCCTTGTTCGGTTGGGAGGTGGCAGTGCTTTCACCGGGTTAAGTGATAGGCACTATCGAGAACTGCATTTTACTGCTATGTGCTAGGAACTGCTAGGAAGTGGTTTAGTGGTGCGCAACCACAGTTGAACTGGTCTAGTTGGTCGGGCTAAAAAAAAGTATCGAGAAGAAACTTTGAAGACGAGGCTCTATGGCAACAATGTTTAGACGTGTTTGGGCTTGGTTCTGCTGAATTCAATGTGTTACATAGGGAGTCAAAAGTTTAGGT
This sequence comes from Dermanyssus gallinae, assembly GCA_003439945.1. Taxonomy (NCBI): domain Eukaryota; kingdom Metazoa; phylum Arthropoda; class Arachnida; order Mesostigmata; family Dermanyssidae; genus Dermanyssus; species Dermanyssus gallinae. The sequence continues at coordinate 1,537 of QVRM01006011.1, forward strand.
GGCCTCTATATAAAAAAAAAATTGTTTGCATTGAACATACACACACAGACATAAAAAGGCAGTCTGAATATGACTATGAGTAGATTCGTTTTTGGCGCTGATTTTGGCCCTGATGTTTACTTTTCTGTGAATTATTTCTTGCTTTGTTTTTTCCTGCTAGCTCTATCAAACGGCAAAACGTTTATACAATATGCGGCTTACGAACATAAACGAGCTACGAATTCACTTAAACGTCATCATACACGTTCTCCCTTACTCGTGTTTCAGGCCAATCTTTGTCAAAATATTGTTTATTGCTTGGTACTATTTCGGTAAATATATTCTGTAGATTTCTATACGTTTGTCACTAATCGACAAGTTGAAGATGTCACAAATCTAATATAGCCTTACTAACTTCCCTCCCCCTTGAGGAAATCCTCCGTGGAATAGGGTACGCTTAGCCTGTTCACTTGGTCTTTTCTGCAAAGCAGAAGAAAGCTGAATAAATGCATCGATATAGTACACAAACCAGTGTCTACATTATCGCCAAGCGTATAGACATTACTATGCCATCATTCTTCACTAACAATAGGTACTTGTTAGATAGCAGAATGTTTTGACGTTGCAAACGTTTCTGTATCATTTAAATATGGTTTTGATGTAGCTTTAATCTTTTTAGGAAATAATCAAATGCAGCAGCAATATATTTGGGTAAATCATTGCATAACTATAAAACCGTTGGATGCCGGCAGTCTCACATTCTCGCACGGAAACGGTGTCTCATTTGAATTTTGTCCGTCACAGCTTCCTCCAAACAATTACGATCATCGTAATACGAACAACAATAATTAAATATATCTGATTATAATGTGAACTACAGAATCTGTTTACAAGTTTGAATCAATTATACCAGCACGTTATTGGAAGTACTACATTACTAACGCATAAATACACTAAAATAACAATTGGTTCTACATTACTGACGCATAATTATATCTAAAATTATAATTGGCACTACATTACTAATAACATAATTAGCCTAAAATTACAATTAGTACTAAGATATTCATGTCCGAATATTACAGAGCAGAACAACAACGACGGCGATAATATAAAATAAACAAGAGTAATGACAACCCTGAGCACGACAGCAGCAATTCGTCGTATGCGTGGCTTCAACAAAGTAAATCCAAACAAGCCTTTTAAAATCGCGTAATCCCTGCTGTGCTAATTATGGCTCAGTAATTATAAACATTAATTTTATTCACAAACTTAATAATAGAGCCGTGTCAATGACAAATGTGCCTACTAATTATTTTTCAGCGAGTAGTATTCTTAATCATAAAGACATTAAACGTACCTTTAATTGGGATATTTTAGCCTTAGACACAAGAAACATGTCTCCGGTCTATCTATCTCCATATACGTCATATAGTAGCTGGGCTATACACTAGTTCTGTGGATTACGCATGTCACATCTTCGCCTCTTCTTAGTGTTTTTTGTCTCTCATTTCTGTATTTCATCTTAGCACGAGAAAATCGTGAAATTCGTTCGACCACGTCTACATAATTTCTACGAATCGATGAGCAGTCGATGGCTCTGTATTTGTCAACCACCAGGGAATAATGCCATTTAACTGCAACTTCACACCTACGCTGGTGCAATCTGATGCTAGAACGGCGAGAATGACATAGTCAGAGTAATATTGATTTGTAGTGAAGTTTGGCAGTGAGAATTAGCTTGCCTTAGCTATGCTAGTGTAACAACACTAGCAAGCAATACAACAACAACAGCAACACAACAACAACACCAACAACAACAACAACAACAACAACAAACAATACAATTTCTACTACGTCTAGTAGCACTCAAAATATGATTTTGCTGTGGTTGATGTATATAATTATGATTTGGCTACTACATACAGCGAGAGAGAGAGAGAAATAGGGGGAGAGGGGCAAATAGTGAGAGAAGATAGGAGAAGAAGGAAATTCGTGTAATCATCTACCTCTAATTGACTCAATATTTTCCTCTTCCCCTTTCTCTTCTCTCTCTCTGTGTCTACATGTCTATGACTCCTTAGCTTACTCATTCGTTTTATCGTGGGTTTATGTGCTGCATTAAGCGCACCAGATATCATCATACCTGCACCTAGAGAGTCCGGACGCGCGCGCTTCTGTATAAATGTGTATATGATTCATTGCCATCAGGACAAGTGCATGCGTGCGTGGCCTGGCTGGGCGGGCGGGAGAGCTGAACGCCCGATGCTGGCGTCGGCCGTCTGTTCGTTCCTCCGACGTCCTCGTGACGCTCGCTGCGGTGAAGAGTTGAGAGACGCGTCTCATCTCACCGCCGCCGCCGCCTCACCACTCCGACGTAATTGTCGAAGCGCAAATCTCGTTGCTTTGCCTAGCGCCGCCGCAGAAGTAGCCAACATAGCACCAGCAGCAACCGAATTGGAAAAATAGACAAAGCGGGGTTTTACAGCACAACTTGTAGCGTCTCGCTCGTGTGCAGAAGTGTGTAGTTTTCGCGGCCTCGGTAACGTGCGCACGGTATCATAGCGCGGTCCCAACAGTGAGTGGCGGGGCAGGGGCGAGGGTGGGGTAAGAGCCGAGCGAAAAAACGCTCGCGAACCTCCGTTCGACGAGAAGGTCTCGTGACTGAACGCGATCTCCTCGTCAGCTGGTGGCTTGTCGCTCGGTTCCTATCGGCCGTGTCGGCCTGAGCAGCGCCGCACTCAGGCCTGCTACGTGTCCACAAGCACACATAAGCACAAGCGCAGACGCCGAAATCAAAGGGTGATCATATCTTCATGTGATGACTAGCACACACGATAACACGTCGAACGAACATAACCGCAATCACAACAACCACAACAACACCACCACCCCGGCAGCGACGAACGACGACGGGGACAACAACAACAACACCAGCAGAAGCGACGGAACCACCACAATCACATATGACGATGATGATGATGATGGTGGTGTTTCTCAAGCTATGATATCTGTCTATCGTTACAACAAATCACAGGATCGTTTTCAGGCGTAAAGCTAGCACCATGATAGCACCACAACGTAATCATCACTGCTACCGCAATCCCCAAGCCGGAGAGCGATGGCCAGGGCGGCAATGAAAACAACAACAACAACAACAACAACGACAATAATAGCAACAACAACAGTAGCATTATCAATTACTACTACGACTACTACAATAACAAGAATGAAATCAACGCTAGTTTGGTAATAGAACTAGTAACAAAACGGCAGCAACAACAGATATAGAGAACATACGTAAATGAAAAAAAAGACTACAAGCGTAGAACATTGCGCCAACGATATCCTCTAGTAGTGGCTTCGGCTATACGATGGTGGTGATACCATTGAGAAGCAACCTCTGAAGTGTAACGTTAGGTACGCCCTTCCGATTTTAGATCACGGCTAGCGGGAAAAAGAAAGCCCGCGAACAAGAGTAGCAGCGACAACAGCAACAACAACAACAACGACAAAAACACAGGACGACAAAATCAACTGTATATAGCAAGAATTATAACAGCACCACTAAGTGCTCGTGGTCAGCAACAATAAACGGTCACGACAGGAACAACAATTACAGAAACACAACAATATAGAGTAACAAAAATAACAAGCAAGGATAGGGACGGCAACAACAATAATATGGCGCAACAAAATAACAACAAAGATCAGCGACAACAACAACAGCAACAACATAGAGCAATAAACATACTAACAATGAACAGAACAACAACAACAACAACAATAGCAATAGCTTAGAACAACAAAATTACGACAAGTGACGGATATAGCAACAACGCCACAGAGTAACATAAGCAACCACAGTGCTTTTTGCGCTCCTTGTTGAAATGTTCGTGCGTTTCTTTCTTGACGGTCGTCGTATTCAGATTTGCGTGTCATGGCTTGGGTTACCTCTTTCCTTTCCCCGTCGTTGCTGTTCCCACTCATTAGGCGGCGCTGCTCGTCGCAAATTTTTCGCCATTGACGCGACGTCCACGACATCAACAACAACGGCAAACAACAGCAGCAACAACAACAACAATACCGGCTACAACAACAATAACGGCAACAACAACCCGCCGGCAATAACAACGAAGACAACAACAGCAATAACGAAAACAACAACCGCAACAACAACAACAACACCGCCCGCGTCATTAAAGTCCCGACGACACCCTTCGCGCTACCATGACTTAGCTCCCATCTCTCTCTCTCTCTGTCCTTCTGGCTCTGTGTTTTTCTTTCGATATGTATTTTCTCTCTTTCTTTCACTGTCTCAGTTTTCCTCTCTTGATCTCTCTCTCTCTCTCTATATATATATATATATATATATATATCTCCGTCGCTCTTTGCATGGGCTCCCTGTTTCTCGTTCATACACGCGGTAGTCTTCTGTGTTATGTTGTTCGCGCGTACCTTCGCGTGTACTACGTCTAACCAAGACACGATTACTACGACTACTACCACGTCTACTACAACGATTAGCGCCGCTACTGGCGCTGCTGCGGCTGATGCTGTTGCTGCTTCTGCTACTGTTCGAAATAGCGAAACGCCTTCATCTTCCTTCATCATTAGCACGAGTGTGCTCACCACCACCACCACGACCACCACCATCATTATGATTATGACTATTTAGAAAAATTAACAAGAAAAGCAACAGCAGCAGCAGCAGCGGCAGCAGACGCAACAACAGTAGCAGAAGCAACAACAACAACAACAACAATAACATGCAGCGAGGTGGGAAACAACTACACTGACATCAATACACAACACACAACAACAACAACTTCTAGATTCAGAGTCGCCTGTTATTTTCCTCACGTTGTTACGCCGGTCGACAAATATACATCAGAATATATATATATATATATATATATATTCGGATGATATACACGTATATATACATCAGATTATATATATATATATATATATATATATATATATATATATATATATGTATATGTATATTCTGATGTATATATATGTATCTATTTTGCCCTGTATCATCGCCATGGTCGGAGCCGCCGAGAAAGCAGTAGCTTCACCAAAGGCAGATGCTGGCTGGCGAAGACTGTGGCAGCGCGACGACGTGACGGCGGCCGAGTAACGTTCGTTAGTCAACAGCAGTGATGAGTAACGTATAATTATCACCGGCCAGATAGATAGACGGATAGACGGATAGACGATAGATAGAAGATAGATAGGTACATACCGGTAGGCACATAGGCTCACATGTCAACCGGTAGCTACAATATCTGAAGCAGTAGTCGCGGCAACGGCAGGCGAAAAGTATCAGCCTGTCGTCTGCCTAGTATACTCGTTTCTTCTTTACGGGCTTCACAGCGCTTCCGACCACGTCGACGACGTCACACACCAACAGCAATAGCACCAATGTCAAAAATGCCAACAACAACAGCAACAACGGCAGAAGCAACAACAACAACAACAACAGCAACAATAACAGCAACGAGATACATGAGACAATAACAACAAAATCCACAGCAGCAACAACAACAACAACGACGACAACCATAATGGCAACGACATTTAAACAACAGCAACAACAACAACAACAGTGAAGAAGCAAAAACACCGTCTGTTTGATACTACCTACCACCTAACTCTTTCATTGACTGTCCTTGGAGTCATTGGTTTACACGTTTAAGATGAGATGTTTACCAACACCATTTGCAACATGTTTAGATTACGAGCGTTTTCGTTTGTACTACGAAATAATGTCTTACTTCTAGTAAGCCACCTACAATCATTGTAGAATGCAACAAGTCACAACAAGCAAGTACTTCGAGATGCAATGTATGGTGTGACACAACATGATCGGATGGTTCTCTATGAACATTTCGTATTGATACAATATTTAGGATGTATTTGTCTCAGCTAAGACACAAGACCTCCGCTGGTCTGGTCTTTGTTGATTTTGCGTATTTGAGTACTTATGTGTGACTGTAATATATGATAACGCGTGCACGTAGAAACACACCGTTACGCTCCGGCTAGCAGTAAATGAAGTTAAGAACGCGTAATCAACTAAGGAGAAAACTTACGACGCAACAAAGCTAACTCACATATAAGCAAAAACACAGCCATAAGCTTTTGCGATAATATCCTATCCCTACCTGTCCAAACGACTCACTTTATATATATGTATATATATATATATATATATATATATATATATACGCAAGGACGAGTCACTTGAAGAATTTTAGATTAGACAAAGTAGAGCAGGCACGGGTTTTACTAGAAAACTCGAGCTTTAATAGAAAGCCTGCATGCCGTCTGAAAGATGATGTCGGGAAGATGGCCGTCCCAGGACTTCTCGGCACTACCTATACAAGATACGCCATTTTTCTTCAGCTTGTCGAGCCGGTTTATTGGCCATTACGTTGCTATTCAAACAGAAATCACACAAGAAAAGTTCAGGGTGTCAGATCGTACGAACGAGGTGGCCGCGCTACGTCTGCTTTCTGGGAGATCACGCGCCCACTTAACTTCTGCTGGAATATTTATATTATATATCAATATGCGATTATAGGGTTCGCTGTGAGACCCGTTGCCTTGTCGGAACCACATACTGTCAAAATCTCAATGAGCAAAGCAACACAGGAAGTCAGTGAACGTTTGTCGGAGGCACTTGCCGTTCGTGAAAAAATACGCTCTAATGACACCTCCTACACACACAATTTCAATTCTATTTAAAATTTGAGGTATATTCACGACAATCAACCAATCCTTACTGCCTGCTGCCTCTCCGCTAGGTATGATTTAAACCAAGGCACAACAGTGCCATCACCAACAAGGTTTTCGAGCAAATGTAAAGACAACGAATGATTTAGGTAATGGAAGACGGCCGAAATATCCAAAAGCTACAGAAAATAGTAGTTTAGTTTCGTTCGATCTCCATTGGCCCAGTCAGACGCCCAGAACTGACTTCCAGAGTAGCTTTTTCTTTCTGGCTCTGCCATACGCACCGTTAATGATGTTCCAAAGTTTGGAAGTGTTACCTGGAGTGCCTGAAGCGCGCTGAAGCATCGAAACTGCAGTGTATGACATGAGTACTGAAACTCAAGCTCTTCGTGTCATCACGTCATCACTTTTAAACAGCTTAACGCCTTGTCAGAAACAGATGCATCTCCGACCAGATCTACTAACTGAGGGCGCAGATAGGTTCTGTAACCGGAGAAAAATCCTACGCGTATGATCCAATTTTGCACAATGACCGAGCAGATTTTCAGAAAATCCTCCCATTTCTAATAGCAAGATGGTCAATACAGGTACCGAAAGCAGGGCGAGTCACTTGCTGACTACATGAGAGATGCTTCTTGCTAATAGAAGAATGACATATAGCTTCCCTGTCTGTATTAGCCAGCAAATTTAGATTTGAGTCACCCATTTTTATACATGGGAAGCTGAACCCATTGGACAAGTAACTCTTTCAACAAGCCCACAGTCTAAACCAGAAGGTCACCATCTGTTCATTAAGTAGTTGTGGTGGATGGCGCGGGAGTTCTCTGATGTCCACCAATATGCAGCCGTTTTGTTGGTTTACGCTTACAGTCAAGTGGAAGTGGGCCTCATCTGAGGAAATTATTTTTTAGCCAAAATCGTGTTCCTTCTGACTCCTTTGTTTAAACGACTTGAAGTCGAACTCGCGATGCTTCTTGTGGTCGTCGGGTTTGGGCTCCTGGGGTAACTGGATCTTATAAGCATGCACATCGAGGTTTGAAGTATACGGTCTAACAGGATTAGCTCCTGAGCTCGCCGACGGGTCAAAGTGATTAGATTTTGTTACACGTCCGCAGCCATTGCATTAATGCTTTCTTCACATTAAGCGAGCGCTACGTGGACACCCCGAGCATAGAGCACCATGTACCGATCCATTTTTCTGAAACTTTTTCACCAGATCGTGCACAGCCGTAATATTTATACAGCAGCAATATTTATTTTTGACAAAAAAAATTAAGAAATGTTTTATATACAAAATAAATTGTGTTTTATTTTCTTTAAAATAGCTCCTGCCCGCTGCAACTTATGCCACCTTCTTCCCACTTTCCGAAACATTTTTAAACGCGTCTTTCAGATATAAGCATTGGACATTTTTAGACATAGAAACAGAAAGAGTCGCACGGAGCTCGGTACGGCGTAAAGGGAGTAAGAAAATAAACGGCGGAAGAAAGGAAATCGAATGTTTCGAACAATCGGGCAATGTGTACTTGGGCGCGGTATCGTGACGGAGTATCCAGGAGTTGTTTGCCCAGAATGCAGGCCTCTTGCGCCAGACGTTCTCGCGCAGTACGAGGTTCCGGCCTGCCCTGCTAACACTTTAACAACCGCAACGAACCGGAGCCGCCCGCGTCGGGCTCAACTGATCGGAGTTCTTAGAGTGATCATGGCGTACCGGACGGTGAGCGTAGCAACGACGTTTCTACACGACAGAACGGTTGCCTATGATCTGAAGGCGGATGAGCGTTGCCAACTGTGGGAAGGCACTGCACTCAAAAACAAAGACGAGCGGCAACAGAGCATCGCCCTATGCAGCAGGCAGAAGGACACGGGGATTTCCAGTCCTACCTGTTAAGAATCGAAAAGCTTTCAGCTCTATATGCGTTCTCTGCGGCGATGGACTTGTGGACACCCCCTAAGACACACACGATTCTCAGATGTCCGGCATGGGTGGAGCAGCATGCCTCCGTAACGTTTTTTTAACAGGATCAACACCGAACGCGCTAGGAGCGCGCCTGTCCAGCATCTGCAAGCTATTGCAGGAGCCTTTGCACCACTGGCTTGATGTGACAAACATTTTTAAAATATACTTACGGCAAAATATTTGGCAAATAACCGCTGTACTATACAAACCCCTCAGGGCTCCGGGGAAGAAGCTAGCCAGGAGTAGGCTCGCATCTCGTCCGATTGTTTAAAGTATTTGCACATGCAATTCCCGGTTGGTTGGGAGGATGGGTAGATGCCTGGTTTTTAGTGGGTTGGAGTCCCACACTACCGGCCCACACTTGCAAGCAAGTTGCCTGAAGTGGTGTCCGTGTGTGCAAACCGCATTTTCCAGATACTCCTATCTAAACAAAAAAGTCTTCTGACGCATAAAATATCGGTCAAAACTGTTACAACTTATCTATAAGATATTCCCAATTCCTCAGCTATCTCACTGATCGTAATTCGATTCGGTTGTTGCGTACGATATCAGAAACGTTTTAACGTTTTCTTCAGTTACTGACGTCAAATGTCTTCCCGAACGGGGGTTATCAACTGGCGTAAAATTTGACCTATGTCTAGCTGATGAATGGCGCTTTTAACCTACGCCATTTTATCAAGACCAAACAGCCTGGGTTGCTTACGGAAGGATGCTTTAGTTTTACGACGACGCGCTTCTACAAAGTGTACTGGCTAAGTTTGAGTGAAAGCAGCTTGAGCGTCGGCTCAATAGCCTGGACATGTCGCTCTGCAACTTTCAGCAGTTTGGTCCGTTGACGACACCTTAAAAGGAGGCGCTTCAACTAGAACGACGGATTCAAAGACATAGTGGTAACAGCCACCAAAATTCTGACAACACGAAACCCTTGGACTCGAGAAACAGTAGGAAGAATGTGCTCAGGCCTCTGGTGAATACTTTTTAATAAAGACTTCAATCGTACCCACAGTGTTGTTTCCAACCTTTTCCTTTGAACATTCCTCGTACATGTACTGTACATTGACTACAGTACTTATATGCATGCACATATTTGAACGTCAAAACACATGGCATTAACTCACTTAGAATATATATATATATATATATATATATATATTGTTTTTTTAAGTGTGGTTTATTGATAAGTTGTAGGATGTTTATGACTTAACTATATCGTAAGACTAATGTCCGTGGACATATATATATGAATATATATAAATATATGCCTTGCAAATGCATCATTGATTAAGCGTGCGAACAGTTATAAATTCCGTTGATGGAACGATATCTGACGACGATGCGTATAGTCATAGCGCCTATGACTGATATGGTGACGACCGTATTTTGGAATATGATAAACCGGCATGTGTGTTGATATACGGGAATGGCCTTGATTCAAGTTGCACGCACACCCTACATAGTGTTGAGCCTGTCGACTATACAGTATGCGCGTTGCTTTTCGAACCAGTGCACGTAACATGCTGAAGTTAGTTGCGTAAGTGGGCCATCATCCATCGTCCTAGACAAATGTCCTTCGAGATACAGAGACATCGTGCATTGTCGTCAGGGAAACGGCGATGACTAGGCCGAGATAGTCCGACTCGGTTCTCGTCGTTACTCATATTGCGTTGACGCTGTAATCCTGGCTGTTATTGCTGCTGCTGTTGTTGTTGTTACTACTGTCTTACTGGCGTTCGTATTGTTGGTGATGATAATGGGGTTGCTGTTGTTCATGGCGATAGTGGGCGTATTGTTGGCGATAACAACGAAGTTGTTGTTGTTGGTGATGATAGGGAGGGGGGTTGTTGTTGTTGTTGCTCTTGTTGTTGGTGGTAGTAGTGGCGTCAGGTTGTCATCGTCGCTATTGTTGCTGTTGTTGTTTTTATACCTACGCAGAAGTAGATACTAACGTATATCCGCACACACACACACACAAACACATACGCAAGAACACACAGACACACACACAGCGGCATTCTTCATGCACACATATATATGCAGTACGTACAGACGGACAACAAAATCCATACAGCAATAGAAGCCTTGGCAATGCTAGGGGTGGTCCGAGTGAAATTGAGTAGTGGAGAGGCAGTGGGGAGGGAGGGAGCGTGGGGTGCCGGGGTGCCGGCGTGCACGCGAGTCTCGCATCAAGAGCAACGAGGAAGAAGAGCCTGCCTAGAAGACAGGCGGGCGGGACAGCGAGCAAGCGGCATCAGACTTCAGTCGCTTCTCGGTCGAACGCCGGCGGCGGCCATCGGCGGCCACGCAATGCAGTAGTGAGAGCACACACTTTGGTTGTCCACGCTTCGTGCACGCCTTCGGCCCCCCACTCCTACCTACGTGCCTTTGCGGCGCTCTTTCCCCGCGGTAGTCTACAGGTGTTGCGCTGGTCTCGCTTCTATCGCGATAGACCTAGATCGTTCGGCAGCACACAGTGGCCGCCGCGGCCGCCGCCACCACCCCCTGGCGCAGGAAATCATCACCATAATCAGCGTTATCGTCGTCATCATTATCATCATCATTCATATTAGCACCATCATCATCACCATAACCCTGAGAATCGTATTCTCCTCACCCTCATCCTTGTGAGGGTGAGGGTGTATAATATAATCATCAGCAACAGCAGCATCGACCTCAGCAGCAGCACAGCAGCATAGCCATCCATTTCAGCACTACGTCCTCCACCACCGCTGTTGTTGCTGCTGCTGCTGCTGAGGATGATGATGGTGATGATCATTTCAATCATCAATACCGTGTCATCAGCGTCGGCAGGCGAAACCTGCCGACGCTCGTCCAGATCTGCAGGAGAGAAACCCAGTCCCCCGCTCATTTAGCCCTGATGTTCATCGGTTGTCCCCCAAGTCGAGTGTCGACAGCTGAGGGGGTTGGCACTCGACACACGGCGTGGTCACTACTGCATGGGGTGACACTATTTCACTGCAGGTCCTTGGCGTGGCCAATCACGAATGCAAAGTGTAACTGGCCGATGCCGCGTGTCCGCTCGACGACACGTAGAAGATGATGGTGAACCTGCTGGTGTTGTTGATCACTGCACAATGCGTGCGAGTGCTATATATATATATATATATAAGTACGGACAAATACCACTAACAATTCTACATCAAATGCCTCGACCGCGTACGGGGCTGCTTGTCTGAACTGCTGCTAAGCGTCCGCTGTCGTTGCGTATTGTATTGCTACTGCTCCTGTAATCGTATTGTCTCTCTTGTTATAACTGCAATTGATATAACAGAATATATTGATTAGCTTGAGTAATATGCATTCACCACAAATTGGTAGATTGGTGGATTACAAATCCAATTATCCGGTTTAAAACATCTTTTGCAACACTTTCTGCCGAGCTGGTGTACACATCGGTGCAGCCTATGCCAAGTATTAGCACGGAGTGCAGATATCTTTCATTGCAGATCCTTCGTATATCTATCTATCAATCTATCTATTTATCTATTTTTCAGTTCTAAAAGAGGATCTGGCAGTATAGTTAGTTGTTTGTTGCAAAGTTTATGCTTCTCTCGTCTCTATGGATTTTGTATGAACTGATACGGAATAAATAAGTAGTTTTGCATTAGCAAGTTCTAATATTCTCTCTCTGCACGTATGAAGCACTAAAGTAAAAACAAAAAAAAAGTGCTAATCCAATGGCCTTTCTATATACCATTGATTATACCCTTGATTTCCAAGCGGACATGTTGAGAGATCTAGAGTTTCTCCAACAGTCCTTGTGGCAACATAGCCGCTGACCCTTACCAATATGGTTAATCATGTGTAATACTATACTCTCAATGAGCATGGCTCGAATAAAATTCGATCAACACCCAATAAGATTCGATTGGACCGGGTACCCCCGCTAGATAGCAACCAGACTAGCTTACTGAATTCTTAGACCACGCCGCCACTTTTGTCATTCAATAACAGGCCATAGTTTATTTTGTATTACAGTAGGGTAATATACTTTTGTGGTTTGTAGCAACAGTTTGTTACCTTAACTTTTCTGCATTTCATAGCAGAAACCCTTATAAATATGTTCTGTAAAAACGGATGCGTTTTGACGTCACGCTGTGGCCACTAGGTATACTACAATTTAAACAGTTAATACTATTGTTGGCTTCTCTATGCTACGTTTGACTTCTAAAACCCAGCTCTTGTGCTAAGTTTTACGGAATGTAGCCGTTGACAAAATGTGTAGGGTTTAAGTTGATTTCGGAAACACCGAAACGATTTTTTGCTCGGTCTTTACGGCAGGTCAAGTGGATTAGTCAAATTATCCTTTTTTACTTTTGCGTGGTAACCGTTGTAGTACGCTTGAAATAATCCAGTTAGCGTAAAGACTTTCACACGTACACCTTCCACCACGATGCATTTCTCATACTCTTTCATATTATCTTAACTGTGGTTAGGCGTTGTAAGCGACTTAGAGACAGTACCTTGTACCATGGCCTTACAGGCACATCTACGTATTGTACATATTTAAGATGTGCTCTCTCTCTCTCTCTCTATATATATATATATATATATATATATGGACCATATAAGAGAGTGTACGTGTATGAAAGTAATATCTCAACGTTCGGCCGCGGCTACGGGTTACACAATATGAATTGACGTCCGATACCCAGTGAAGCCCGCAACACTTCGGGCATCGCTAGTGACAAAAAGGTTAGATCAGGTACTTTTTTTTTTTTTTTTTTTCTGGGAGGTTTCGGTAATGCATGATGCACATGCGCCACTAGCAGCCTGCGTGACTAGTGTGAGACTCGCAAACCCACTAAACCCGGATTCCTCCCCACCCCCCCAGGCTCGGTATTACTTTGGCATTACATCGAAAGATCAGGTACTGTAAACAGTAAACCGAACGAAGCAAAACTCTGAGACGACGGCAACAACAAAGTCGACGTGCGTCGTCTTCGTAAAGTTTCGCCTTGTTTTCGAACCTATTGTTCATGATCGGAAAACGCACCCTCCTTCGTACAGGGCAAACAAGCGGAACAGGCAAGTTGTAAGAGTGCTGTGCAATTGAGAAAGCGTGTACCGATGATATCCATGCATGAAACGTTTACGAGAGCCAATTGTTTTTGTTGTCGTTGTCGTTTTTGTTGTTGTTGCTGCTGCTGCTGTCGTTGTTGTTTTTGTTGTTGTTGATGTTGTTGTTGTTGCTGCTGTCGTTGTTGTTTTGGTTGTTCTTCGGAAGCTGTTATACTTGTACGAAACGCGACGACCGCGTACAAACTCCCTCTAGGCACGTCAGCTTGGGGAAGAACATAGAAGGTTGTTGTTGTTGTTGTTATTGCTGCTGCTGCCGGCTCTGTTCGACGGCCAATGTCCGACGGGCCCGGCGGCTGTCTGTCCCGAAGCGAAACTTCCCAAGGGTTTCACTGTCCTCGGCCTCAATCCGAGGGAGGGGAACAACAACAAAAACGTCTTCAGCGAAGGCCGCAGCGTGTCGAAGCGAGCGAGCGAGAGAGAGAGAGAGAGAGAGAGCGACGCACAGATTGAACGGTGCGCGGTACTGGCCAGTCAGCGGTCCGATCGCGGGGAGAACTGCCGATCCTGAAGAAACAAATGTAACCATTTAACATTTTTCGCCCGTTTTTTGGTTGGCATGCGCACTATTTATTATTGTTACTACTACTACGACTATTATTATTACAGCTACTGCTGCTGCTGTTGCTGCTTGACGTCGTTGGCGTCTTCGTGGCGATGGTGGTGTAGTACCCGAGCAGCAATCGGGGGCTGTTTATGACCCCTCTCCTCATATTTCTTCTCCTCGGACTGCCCGCCGAACGTTTCCTACGTCTTTGCTTCTTGATCCACTTATGTATGTATATATATATATATATATATATATATATATATATATGAATATATATATGTATATATATATATGAGTGAGGCCGGCTACATAACTCTCAGACAACGTAGATGTATAAAGGACAACGCATCGCTCGTAGACATGCTCTGAATGCTGGTAATAAACGAAGAACCAGAATAGTGTTACGAACTAATGTAAAAACAGGTCGACGGCGACAGCAACGGCAACGACAGCAGCAACAAGAACATCAACAACAATAAAAATGCTAACACCCATCACCAAATAACGAGTACATATACGAAACATGATGTTATATATAGGAACAGGACGATCTCAATCTGTCTGAGACACTAACCACGAGTTGGCGGCCGCACAATCGAGTCGAAACGTCATTTTCATCATCCTTTATAATCCGCTTCATTATCATCATCATCACTATCATCATCATCATCATCACCACTACCATCATCATAATCATCAACATTGTCATCGCCATCATAATCATCAACACAACCCCCAGGCAATGCGGTCAGCAGCAAGACGTCATCGACGACATCTGCAGTCAGTCTGTCTGTCATTTGCAGTTGTATATTTATTTATTCATTGATTCACTCATTTGCCCATTTTGTTGTTTGCTTATCCATCCACCCCCCCCCCCCCCTCCCCCCCCCGCCGCCCTGGTGGTGCTTGGTGTCGCCGCTGATTGGCCCTGATGAATTGTAACTAACTGCTGTTCTATTATTGCTGAGTCGTGCTGCGGCTGCTGCTCGATGTGGTGTTCAGTCTGCATTCGTTTGCTGCCATATCTACCATCATATCCGTCTTCGACATGACTGCGCCATGTTGCTGAAGTCATTTTTGCGGATGCTCTCTATTTCCCTGGTTACTTCTGTGCCGCTCTCTGTCGTTTTTAGCAGCACTGTAGTCGCCACAACCCTTTTCCCTGTTGTCTCTGCGTAACTCAATATACGCAGCGTTTAACGACGTCGACGACGGGCCCAAGAGGTCTGTCTGATACAGGTTTTCGGCAAAACTTAGCCGTTTCTCGCTTTGGGTTCCGGTTCTGTTGCTGCCAATATGCTGTTCTTTTGCATTTTCGATGCTGTTGCCTTCTCTCGTTTCATTGAGCGGTTAGGTCAAGTCAAGTCAAAAGCACCTTTATTCAAGGGTCTTGGTTGTGACCTTGCCACGGTTGCCGTCTTTTTTCTGCCGCCTGCGTAGGTGCCGCTGCTCTCATACTGTCACCGGAATTCCTATGTTCGGCTTTATTGCTATTGCTACTTTTTTATTGTTTGCCGCTTTGCCCCCTACCGCCCTGACCTCAGACGCCCACTACCACCCGATATTGCGGCTTCGTTGCTCATATATAGTTCTTTTGTGTTGCGTCCTCCGCTCCTGCTACGAACACTCTGGTCTCTTGATTGTTTTTTTGCAGTTTTCCATGCCGCTCTTGGTTCCTGGTTGGTTATCTTTGTCGCATCGGTTGTTGCGCCCGCTACGGCTGCTGCCCTTATCCGCGTAGACCCGCTGACAGTGACGCCGCCCTTGTTTCTGACTATATGGTTTTTGCCTGTTCCTGTTGTTGTTATTGCTGCGGCTGCTGCATCTGCGGCGACTTGTGCTGCCGGCGTTGTCTCTACAGTCTCCCGTTGCTACTCCGGTATCTGCCACTGCGCCCTCGTATTGCAGTGCATCTAGCGCGTATTGCTTTGGTACCGCCTCTTCTTCCCAGAGTTCGCCTGGTAAAAATCCGAAAACAATGGCGTCCGTGTTTCTGCTTTCGGTCGCCGGATTTCAGCAAACGCGATTGATATCGTTGACATCTTGAGGCCCCCAATGACTTAGCCTGTCTGGACCACTCAACACCCGGGTGCTCTGAGGCTAAGTGCATCTGAAAACGTCCTTTCTAACCAGCTGCGCTGACGGGACGGACCTTCTCAGGCGACACAGCCACGGATTACTGATGAAGATCTTGAGAAGCTAATATGCTTGGTAGTTGGCGCCCTTCGATGGAATCGCTTATTTGCAAACCTTAGGCTGCTGCTTCTCGGTGCGAGCCTTCCTGCCCTAAACGGAAAGTATGGACCGCTGAGGCGCTTCACGTGTTCTATAAAGCTATGCAAAATCGCCGAGAATAACTTTTAGGAAAAGCAAATATTTTTGAGCGAGGCCCTATGTCACACGCGCCCACCCACTCAACCCAACGAAACTGCCCGTGAAGTGCGACTTTTGCCAAACCTTCAGTACCCCACGGAAGACATGCCTGCTAAAGATGGCTGGGAAGCACACACCAGAGATCCTCTACAAGCACGTGGTTTGCCGGGGAAGTCTACATCTTCTTCCCAACGGGTCACATGATCACCCCGGCAATTGGCATTAAACACACGTACGTCTAAAAGTAGCGTTGCAGCTGTCGCCTTGGCCCATTTTTCTTTTTCGTGTCTGTATAATGAGAGTCGCGGTGAATATTTACGCCTAGTTATGTGACGTTGTTTACTAACTCTAAGCAAACATAGTTTATACTGACACAAAAATCGGCAGCAACAAATGCCCTTAATGGTCTTAGTATGTCTGTCAGTACAGTACTGTACAGTATACATTTGCGTTGTCTTAGACTCAAGAAACTGGTACACTGACTCAGACTATATATCTGGTCGACTGTCTTCTCAAAGGTGCCCTTTCTTGCTCCGCTCATGCTTGTCCGCTTCATGGATCACCCACGTCCTGAGGGGATACGACAAGTGAGCAGGTGTTTTTACAAGACTTCATTAACTTTGTCAGATGTCTTTAATAAATTTGACAGCTGTTTGGTATTACTCTTGAACCTGACGCTCTCTAGCAGCAGGCGCCAGACCCTAATGCATATATCAAACGAGGAGGCCTTGTAGTCTCGGATCGTGGTCATCACCGGGCCGGCCGTCAGTCGATATAGCCCATCCTTTGTTTTCAGATCATGCGTGGAGCCACTAATGAGCACCCCGGCAGTCTCTCTCCGCCAAATGACCGCTATTTCTCTGGCAGGCACCAGAAAACCCAGCGTCACAGGCACAATAGTCCGGTGAGGCATATGAGAAACTTTTCCAGGCCCTCATTGCTTCTCTAGCGCTTAAGACACTCTCGAAAGGCCTAGAGACTAATAGCTTTTACCGGCGAAACATTAGAAAACTACTGGTAATGTGAAAACCTTACTCACTACGCTTGTTGAGGCTGCGTCTTGCTAACTAATAAAATCGTTCAGTCGTTTTTCCGATCGCCTTAAATATTGAGTGCAAGAACTTATTCTCCGCCGTCAGAATTGTTTTCTTGTTTTTTACTTAATTTTTAAAAAGAGTACATAAATCGTAAATTTTGAAACAGCATATTTGTAGTTGCGACGAGCCGGTTAGCATACTGACCAGCATGGCGGCTCTCATGCGTAAGGTCTACCGGGCAATGACAGAAGTAAATTGTCGTAAATACTATGAAGACTAAGGCCTTTTTTGGACGCACCAAAAAAAAACAAGAACAATATGAGTAGAAGCAATAGCAAGAAAATTTAACAAAACATATCCGTATTAGAAATTAATAGGCGATGCTTTGCAGGGAACATTGCTTGAGGCCGAGCGAAATCGTCGTTTTGTGGCTCTCGACATTCTGCCGGCTGTACTGTAAGGCTTAGAGGTATTACAAGTAACCGTTTTCATGTAAGCTGATTGCTGATAGCAATGGCGTCCGGCTTTATTGGCCCGTGCCAATTTGTCAGTACATCAACTGTCTGTCTCTTTCTCCCTATCCCTGTCTTTAAGTATCCCAAGCCGTTCGGTGGGGTGGTCCACCATCATGATGGGGTGCCGATCTTGTCATTGATAACGTCTCGCCACCTATTGCAACACTTCGATGACTGCCGCAATGCGATTACCCGAACGATTACCATTCATTTCATACGCATGTATAAGACGAATGAATGGAGAGGCGAGGACGAAACGCGGTAATTACAAGGTAGACAAACAGAAGGAGACGATGCAGAAGCAAAGGATAATGGGTAGAAATGTACAGAAAACATGCCAAACAAATATATTCATATTGCTGTGCACAAACGTCACATGCGCCAAAATGCAGATAAACAATCGACTAGGCGACGACCAGGGGGAGACCAGGGAATATACATAACACGAGAACATCAGAGAGGCACGTCGTTGGGTTTGGATAGTTAGGGGTAATCGAGAGGTAATCCCCGACATCAGGCATTGGGAGGAAACTTAGTCGGAACTCTTTCGAGGAGACGAAACAACAAACGGAGATGGACCGAGATGCGGGGAAAAGGGTGCGACGGAGAGAGAGAAAAAGGGACAAAATGTTTGGGTGTGGGTGTGTGAGAGAGAGAGAGAGAAGGGGAGAAAGGGGTCAACTAGAGAGTCTATGTTTTGAGGAACAACCTCGAAATGCGCCAGCCAGATCTCTTCGGCTCGTAGCGCGGCCATAGTGTAGATTCCTCGCAGCACTGTGTGCATGTCTAGGTAGGTTCGCGGCACCACCGTTGTCTTCGCCGTGTCGAGTCGTCGTCATCGTCGTTTTCTTCCTAGTAGACACCGCTCTCCGTCATCGATAATGATGCGTCTTCGCCGGCGCTTTCTGTCCGTGTCTCGTTTGTCTGCCTATACGATATCCGGTTATGGGGGCGTGGAGAGGACCAAGAGGAGGAGGAGTGGGCGTATGTGCGCCTCTTTGCTTTTTCGTGCCGCGCTTGTCCGTCGACTGCTGCTCTATCTATAGGTGTCTATCTACTGACAGGCCTGTAGGCCGGCGGCAGCTCTAACTTACGCGCTGACTTGAGACGGTCCACCATCATGCGGTGATGGTGGTGGTGGTTGTGGCCTTTGGTGTGTATTGCTTTTTCTCTGTCTATAGCGCCCCCATTATTCGCTTACTTGCTCTCTCTCTATTTGTGTCTCTGTCATATGTGACTGCTGTTGTTGTTGTTGCTGCTGCTGCTGCCGGGCTGTCGTCTACTAACTAATTCGTTAACTAGTTGACTGACTGGATACGTCTATGCACCGACACGTAGTCTATTGGCTATCTCTAAGTGTACGCGCCGGGACCGCCATCCGTCTTGCATCGTTGGCTGATTCGTTGGATAGTAGTAGATCGGCTGGTTGTGACAGCATACCTTGCGCCCTAGCTTTGGCTAACCCTCGAGTGTTCTTGCCTTTGAGAAACGACGCTGTTGTTGTTGTTGTGGGCGACGGAAACGACGACGACAACAACAACGACGACAACGAAGTAAAACCAATAGGCCGATGACATACGCTTTGTTTAACTATTTTAAGTCACCGATGACGACGAGAACAACGGTGGTGACAACAGTAGCATCAGAAACGGCAATAACAGCATTATGAACATCAACAGCAATAACAACATTAGGAAAACCAACAGCATTAAAAACATCAACAACACTAAGATTAGCAACAGCATTAGGAACATCACCAGCATTGGGAACATCAACAACATTAGGAACATTAACAACATTAGGAACATCAACAACATTAGGAACATCAACAACATTTGGAACATCAACAACATTAGGAACATCATCATCAACAACAACAACAACAACGACAACCGCATCACTAGACGCCTAGTCCTGCGTAGCGGCCTGCGGACAGCCCTTATTCGTCACGACCCCGTCGCACGTAGTCGCACTGCATGTAGAAGAAGCCTTGGTGCCCGCTGCCATCGAATCCGCCACCGCCTCCCACCGCGACTAGCAAAATAGCCAAGTATGCTCATTCATTCATTCATTGTTTCGTACATTCGTCAAGTCAGAGGCGACAAGTGGCTGACTGACTGACTGCTGGCTGCATGCCGATGCCATACTATGATGTGCCAATGCCATGCCATGCTATGGGTGCGTGCATGCATACATGTATGTACATACATACATGTATGGATGCTCGCTGGACCTCCCGACCGAGTCCTTCGTTTCTTCCCTCACACTCGATCGTTGCCGTTCGAGTTCCGAGTTGAGCCACAAATCAGCCACGGTCGGATCGGACTGCTGGCCGCTGTAACGTTGGCCCGCGTAAATACACGCGGGCGGGCCGGCGGGCTGGCGGCGTGTATTTGATATTTTATTCAATATTTCTCTCTAAAAATCATTATAAAGCCTGCGTCCCCTTCCCTAGCGTTCGCCCCTCTCCCCCCCCATCTTCGTCTTAGGGCGGCTATCGTCCCAACCCCTTCCCGCCGCCCACTCGCGGCTGGGCTGCAGCCACTGCCTATTGCCGTTGCTTTTGCTGCCGTCGCTGTCGCTTCTACTGCTGCTCCCGCTGCTGCAGCCGCCTCCGCCAGCACAGCTAGCCGGTCGGTCGGGCGGTCGGACGGACGAACGGGTGCTTTTCGCATGGGCGCCTCAAGCGCCGCCCATTCAGCCAATGGCCGACGACGAAAGGCGGAGTCTATTGCTGCCGCCACCACCGCCGCCGCGGCCACCACCATAGCGCAACTCCGCCCAGACGGCAGCGGCGTCAAGGCACACCTCTCCTGAGGCGCCCTCTCCCCTCAGCCGCCAGGCGCCGGCCCAAGCAGGATCGGGGCGATGCTGATGTCGCCTTCGCCGCCGCCGCTGCCGCCGTCGCTTGTACGGGCGCCGTCGCCGCCGCTGCTGTTGCTGCTGCTGCTGCTTCTTTCCCCCCACTCCCCACCGCCGCCCCTGGTTCGGTGGTCGCTCTGGCGCGCTCTCTCGCTGACTGGCTGGTTGGCTCGCTCACCCATCCGATCGTCGCTCAGGAACAGCTCTCGTCGTTCATCGCCAGTAAGCAGGCAAGCCATGGGGCAGCCGTCAGTCGTCCGGCAGAACGTCCGAGCCGAAGTGAAGTCTTCGTTGTAGTAGCGCCACAATAGTTGTAGTAGTAATAGTCGTCGTAGTAGTAATAGTGAATCGGTGGTCGTCGTGGTGCTGTTGATCTTAGCAGCAGCAGCAGCTGCAGTAGTGGTAAATGTCGTAGCAGCGGCAGGTGCTGTGGTAAATGTCGTTGCAGCTGCAGATGCTGTGGTAAATGTCATAGCAGCTGCAGGTGCTGTGGTGCTTAGGAATCGTTGTAGACGGTTGTAACGACGACGACGACGACAACGACGTTGTTGTGGTGGTGGTGGTGGTGGTGTTGGTGGTGGTGGTGATGATCGGTCTTCGTTGCCGCTAAAGTGCATGAGATATTACCGTAAAGCGTCTATGCCAGCGCCCGTTGTCGATGGTCAGCCTGGTTAATACGGTATCGCCATCGTAGTATTATTATCCTCCACAGCATTGGCATCATCATAATCATCGTCATCATCATCATCATCTTGTAGTAGCTGGGTAGTTTGGCAGGAAATGAAGGCAGACAGGTTAGCTGGCGGTTCTCGGTTTGTCTGTCTGCCGCACACCATTGTCTATCGTCAATCGTCAATCGTTTGGTCGTCTGACTAGTCGTGTTTGTGAGGAGGTTCGCGTGGTCTCCGACCGTCTTTATTCTAGTGATTT
Source organism: Dermanyssus gallinae (assembly GCA_003439945.1). Classification (NCBI taxonomy): domain Eukaryota; kingdom Metazoa; phylum Arthropoda; class Arachnida; order Mesostigmata; family Dermanyssidae; genus Dermanyssus; species Dermanyssus gallinae. The sequence continues at coordinate 23,587 of QVRM01006011.1, forward strand.
AGCGGTGGTGGAAAATATTGTGGTTATAGCCGTGAAGTTGTCATCTTCACCTTCGTCGTCGTCATCATCATCGTCGCCATCATCATCATCATCATCATCATAATCAGTACCATCACAATCATCATCGTCGATATGATCGTGTCTCTGCACGTCTACTGCTACTAACAGGCTTGCAGTACTTGGGGACGTACTCACTGCTTAACGTCCACCGAATTGTGCGAACCCCAGCTACGGGAGAGTTTATGGTGCTGTTACCACGTCGTCTCTACGTTACCCCCCGCGTGTGCTGGTGCCCGGGGTTGTTCTCTGTCTGCAGTGTGATCGCACAGCACAGTCTCTGACGGGACGGCAGTATCACAAACGCTATCCACGAAGCCTTCGAGTGCCTTCGAGGGCTCGGCACCGGAGCGAAGGATTCATCAATGGTTCATTGGTTCGGTAGCAACTGCCTGTTCCTGCCGGGAGTTCATTAACAAAACGCAAACGGGAACTAGTTGGAATAAAGTTCGGGCCCCCTCCCCGTGCGCCCAGCTCCCGAAGCTTGCTATCTATCTTGATCTCACCACGCCGATGGAAGATCGCGTGTGCTAGCCCAACAGAAGCAAGAAAGTGTCGAGGAGGATCAATGATCATCGCCAATAAGCCATCGGTCGCCGTATCGTCGAAGCTACGTTAAACGTCAACAGTGCAACAGCGTGTAGCCAACAACGCAAACACCGAATCACCGAGGACACGCAGTGGACTAGCATCTTTATCGAGGAAAGTGTGAATTCGCTGTGGCGCTGTGTGAAAGTCGCTTACATCTCGTGATTTGTCCGTTGGTCTGCCTGCCTGTGTGTTTGTGCGCGCGTGTGGTCGATGTTTATGTGTATGTGTATGTGTGCATATGTACGTGTGACAACGATTCAGCTGCTGGATTATTACTACCATGTGCTCAAGTGTTAACGAGGATCGTGGACGTGGCAGTGTCGCCAACAACAACAACAACACCGGCATCAGCAACAACACCGGCATCAACAACAACACCGGCATCAGCAACAACACCGGCATCAACAACAACACTGGCATCAACAACAACAACAACAACAACAACACCGGCATCAACAACGACATCAGCTTCAACAATAACAGCAGCAACAACAACAACAAACGGCGACTCAGGTGGCCACATTGAAAGAGCAGCCAGCGCCCGCCTTAAACAGCTGACCAGTAGCAGTCCGGGCAGTCAACAACAATAAGAGCCTTGTGTAACAGTCGAGAACGACCTGGTCATCACATCATCATATCCTCATCATCGTTGTGATATCATTGATGTTGTCCTAATCGCTCGGCTGTTGCTACAGCTGGTGCTGCTGTTGACGAGGACTACGACGTGATAGGCCACTCGCTCGCTTACACACACACACACGTTTAAGTGATACGAGTCAACCGAGCGAGCGAGCAGCGACGACGCGGAACGGCCTCCAGCCCGTGAGCGCCGCTTCGACATAGGCCCCGGGGCCGAGAGGCCGGGCCACGTCTGCGCACCACGTTTATTTGAGTTGAGCAGTTTCAGGCCAGGCACGTCGTAGCAAGGGCTCCATACATATAGGCTCAGCCGCTGATAGAACGACCGCAACAGGTGGACGAGTCGCCGTGATACCGGTAGCAGTAGCAGCAACAGCAACAACAATAACGACGACGGCAACAACAACAGAAGTGTCAGGCTTCTCCAGCTCCCGAGCCTCCCTGCTTGGCCAAAGCGAGTTTGTCCGGAGCGTCAAGCTGGAGGCGGACGTTGGCAGCCAGCGTGAGTCGCCCACCTCCGAGACCGTGGGTCCGCAGGTGAACGGCGAGGGCGGGGAAGCGGGACAGGGCCTTCGGCGACTTCAGGGCCATCAAGGCCATCAAGGCCAACAACAGCAGCAACATCAGCAGCAGCAGCAACATCTCTACGACGACTATCGGCAACAACAGGAGGACTTCGCGCCGGCTCTGCCGCCTCACGCGATGTCCCACACGCCCAACGAGGGTGGCCCTATGCACGACGAGGCCAAACAACAACAGCAGCAGCAGCAACAACAACAGCAACAGCAGCAACAACAGCAACAACCTTTCATGGATATTGCGGGCCACCTTAATCCGTACCTGCGAGGCCAGCCAATGGGTCCTCTGGGCGGATACCCGGGCCCGCAGCAGGACTTTCAACAGCGTATGGCTGGCTACCCCTTTCCGGGAGTGGGGAACGGCCACCTGCAGTCGCCGTACGGGGGTCCGCCAAGCCATGCTGCTGCTGCGGCCGCTCACTACTTCGGTGGATACCATCCGCCGGCAACGCACTGTCCACCGGCGCACTCGCCCCCCAACGGCCAACGGCTATCCGGACAGGGCAACAACAGCAACACCCCGCAAGGTCAACAGACGGGGGTGCAAAATAGCGATGGTAAGTTGTCGTCGTTATTCTAGTTGACGTACCCTTTGAGAATGTATAAGAACAGCCTTGACGCTCGACACTCGGCATTCCGGCCGACGCGGTCACGCGCTCGACTAGCACTCCACTCAATCCTATGATACTGCTGCGAGAGGAACTTGAACACAAACAGGTTGCCCTAGCTCCGACGGCAGCCTCCTTTAAGCGGTTCTGTAGAAAGAACAAAGATCAACATATCCCCGTGCGTTGGCTACAGCAAAACAAAACCGACAAAGAGACGGACAAGACTACCTCCCATGAGAAAACTGTCGCCCGACTCTCGATTAAATTGTCTCAGTGATCATTCGTGTTAGTCAGCATCGAATGGCTTTTAGGAGCAATTGGTTGAACCTAACTATAGATGGCTACTCATGTTGTCCAGTAGACGACATCACTAAAGAAGACCAGGTAGCAGCCAAAAGAAAAGGCTAACCAAAGATAGATCAGCAAGGGTGCACCGCAGTACTTTCGCCCTTGTCGTGGCTGATTTTGTCATATGCCAACAAACCTTGTGCCGTCGTTCAAATGTTTGCGAAATCAGGACGCGGGCGCCGTCGAAGGGACTAGACTCCAAAACCAATTCAGCATTGACAAAGGTCGATAGTAAGACCTGTAGGCGTCGTCAACGGGGCAATCATTATATATATATATATATATATATCTCATAGTTTTCGTAGAAAACGATGGAACTGGTCGACTGTTCGTGGCAACTATTTCGTCGAGTCATTGAGGTCGAGCGGCTCGCTAATGTGACCAGTAGCCGCAATAGCAACAAGAGCAGAATAATGACAATAATATAGGTCGTGAAACCGAGTAAATATGTCAAACGGGCTAGGATATACATTGCCGTACCGGTCTCAATGGAGACCCATCAGCAAGGGAACCGATGGCTTGCTCCTAAGAGCTAGCTAGCTAAACGCGTTTAAGAGATCACTCGAGAGAATTATCATAATGAGAGGTGTCGCCAGCAGCGACGAGGCCGTCATCTCACTCTTGGCTGCGTCTCTCTCTCGAGTGTCTGTCTGTGTACGAAGAAGACGGTATGAGGAAACCAAAAGAAGAAGCCAGCAAGGCCGTTGGCGCCCACAGAGAGCGCGGAGAAACGCAACGAGCGACTCACCGAGGTGCGAAATAGACAGATGGACCAGCCAGTAGAGGCCAAAGGACAAAAGATCCAAAGCACTGGCTGCTCATTATTTGGCACCACTACTACTACTACTACGCGCTGACCCGTCTCGGAATATCACCGGTCATGTTGAAGAACGCCAAACTACATCAGCTTGCTTTGTCTGCAATTAGCGCAAACCTCCTTTGTCGGCGTGCATACGGGCCGCTGCGACAATTGGCACCGATGTGCAATTATTCGTTTAATTCAACCAACAAAACGGTGACGTGTCTGTCTCTCCGCACGCCTGATCTCTCCGATGCGTTAGTTAACTGCAAGTCGCATCTCACGACGACGACGACGATCAATTGTCGTCCATTCGGTTGTTGTTCTTGTTCTTATTGTTGTTTTTATTGCCATATATTTTATTGCTGCAGCTGCAACTATATGTGTCGTTCCTGAGGGTGTCCTTCTAGGCAGGTACTGCGACGGCAATGCATGTCTCCTACTTTTTAAAGAATATATATATATATATATATCATTAATGAAAGTATGCTCTCCGGGACAAGGCAGCGCGTAATAACTTTCAGGTCAGAACCTAGGAGCGCAGGAACAGCCCGCTATTATTATTCTGACCTGATTACGCATACGATACTTCTGAACCGACATTGTACTGCATACGTTTTATAGACTATTACACAGCTTTGTTGACGTGATACAGTGATACAAAGAGCGGGCGCGCATGCATCTAAATTTGAAATTAACATGTGCACGGTTGACAAAAGCCTATCTATTGCTTGCGCAGTATCGACATTGGAAGAGTTTAGCCCCTTGCGGCGATTGTCACAGAATAAACTGCCTAGGATAATCGACCGCACAAGATGTATACGAACCTAGAATGTTTAGGGCTCTATCAATGTCAAAACCCATGTCGGTCTGCGCAGCGAATTTATACGAAGTTGGCGGTGGCTTGGTGTTGTCTTGACGATTCTCCGGTTATCAAGTCTTTGGCTGAAATGATCTGCATTTTTGGCGCAGCGTATGTTCGCCGATTTTTTTCTGACGCTTTACCATACGAAACCATGCCGACACGACGAGATGAAACAATGTTCCTGCTCATGCGAGGGGCGTGCTTAGGGAATGAGGTACTCATTTACACTACTACGACAATGGGCTTCCCTGGCCTGGGAAGCCAGGCGCGTGTGCACAAAGAGTGTGAATCTTCGAACCAATTTCGAGTTGTTTTACCACGAATCGAGCCTTCCTTCGTCGAGACGGATTGCAATCGAGGGAACTGCCTCACTCTCCATAGGGGTCCGTTCTGAAGCAGCGCACACGGCGACTACGATTACAAAGACAGTGCGGCACCGCGAGGCTGCGAGAAAGGGCTAAAGAAGACAGCAAGCGAGAAATTGAGAATGTTCCGAACACTTTAAAAACACGCTTGTACGGGGCCGCGTTGTGATTTGTCCGTCCGAGTAGCAGGACTGCTCTCGTGTTGACGGAGTGAACAGTGTGGCGTTGAAAGCTCCAGGTTCTCCGGCGGGGGAAGCGTGATGACGACCCACAAAATTCACGGTGAGGATGCGATGCTATGGAAAGGAGTCCACATGATTGCCGCCCCCGCAGAAAGTCTTGACATACAAGTGCTTCACTCATGCGAGAAGGATATGTCGAAACGCGATCCCGGTGGCTCGGCGGCGTTGTTGGAAGTCGGAGTCCTTCCCACCCCGCCGGCCGCACAAAAAAAAGGTGTGAAACTCCTAATTCCTTGGTGCACGAAATGCGCCGAACAGTTAGCCTAGTGCGAGTGGAGGTGAGCTTGTGTGTGAAGGCTGCTGGCTCTTAAACACGAACGGCAAGACAATCATGTTTTGTCGACGAGTAAAGCACACATAACGCGTCGGCCGTGCTGCCCTTTGAAAGATTATCTTGGTTTGTGCTATTTTTACGAACGAATTACCTAAAAGAGATTGTGAGTACTAGACTTGTTTAAGGCGGTAAATTCGACGTGTCAAACGATTAATGAGATGGTCATTTATTGGTGTAGAATAATCCGTTAGGTATACTATTGGCTCCTGGATTTGGAGACATCTTATTTGGGCATTATTATTGTGCCACACAGATGAATGAGCTCAATACAGCATTGTGCAAATGTCATGGACCGACGTGCGATACGCGACACGAAAGTGACCAGTGAAGATGTTATGAAAAGTAATTATTTACTCGTTTTTTTACTAGTGAAGGAAGGAGGAAGGGAAGGTTGACGGTATATACTCGTACATACGGTGCGCGGTTTGACGCATGTTTATGAATTGCAATGCGCTTAAGAGAAGTTTACAGTGGTTGGACCCAAGCAGCAATATCTTTAATACAAACATTGACTAAAACAACAGCAACAATAAAAACAGCAGCAGCTAAAGCAAAAAAGACAGAACATGCAGTAACAACAACGAATGGCTCATTGTTTGTAGTACAACTACATGTCGGCCAGTCGCCCTGAAGCCATGCTTGTTCGCACATAATAAACATGTGACTTTGCCACTACTGTCTGTCACCGCTATTAGCTATTAGCTGCGGTTGTAACTCGTGTCATCGCCGTCCTAGAACTTATTACTTACTGCCTGCAAGAGCCGCAACATAATAGGCCGCTGACAGCCGAACCATGGTCTACTGACAGCTTATTGTTGTTGATGTTGTTGCCGCCGCTGCTGCTGTTGTTGTTGTTGTTGTTGTTGTTGTTGTTGTTGCCGCTGCTGTTATTGTTGTCCATACTTGTGTGATTGCATGTTGATTTTGTTGTTGCTGTGGGTGCTGATGATATCATCAATGTTGTTGTTGTTGCTGTTGTTATTTGTGATTATTGTTGCCAACATTTTCAATTTTGTGATACTCGTTTAATGCTGCTATCATAGTTGTTATTGCTGTTGTTGTTGTTATTGTTGTTGTTGTTGTTCTTGTCGCGACTACGGATGCAGCAATTCACGGTTCGTGGTTGATGTAGTTTGCGTTCCGCTCAAATGCCGCCGCCGCCGCCAACTTCAGCCTCACCCCACTACTACCACCACCACTACCCCTCTATCACCCACAACCACCCACCAGCGCCGCTTTTTTCGTCCTATCTGGCCGCCGAGTGTAGGTCATGATCATCATAGTCAGGTCCACCCGCACAGGCCATGTTGTCGTCGGCCGATGCCGCTTTGGCCAACACCAACACGCTGACTCTTGACTGATGATAAACAGATGGGCCTATCATCGTCAGGCCCGCAGACGACGGACATCGTCGCCTAGCTGGGGCAACGACGGCTGCTGCTTCTGCTGTGTTAGGCGTCGAGCAATTTCACACCCTTGAAGTTAGAGCTGGAGGTGAGGAGCGGCGCCGCATCATGTCGCCCGTCGAAATCATTTTCATACTTTTCATTCTAATTAAGTATACAAACCGTAGTAATAGTAGTAGTAGTAGTAGTGAAATAGTGGTAGAGCGGTTTGAACGCACAAATTGGAGGTGACGACAAACCTTCATGACACTTTGGATTCTGGCCAGGATGACACCAAAGCGGTGATATACTGCTGTTCTAATGCTAACAATTATTAACATTGACAATGGTGATGATAATGATGATGATAGTGATGACGAGGGTGTGCTGATGAGGATGATGATGATGATGTTCATGATGCCGGTGGTGTGGTAGTGTGTGCTTGTTTGTGATTACTCTGTGGTCAGGCCCGTCAGGCAGCAGCTGCCGTGTCACAGAACACCATCAGGGTGAATGAAGGAATCCCGCTTGTGGCATTAACAATAATAATAATAATAATAAAAATCATCACCATCATCATCAGCATCATCAGCATCAGACTAAGAGTAATAATAGAAGTAAACCACTAAATTACCTGTACTGGCGGCGGTAGCTGGCAAATAGCAACGATCAGCGGCTATGCGATGCCCGATGTCCTCCGCCCTGACCTAAGTGCTTCTCTAGGCGCGTATGAAATCGAATCGGTGGTTTGAGTAATAGTGGCAGCATTACTAACTACTACTACTACTACTACTACTAGTATCACTAGGGATTCTCGGACTAGTTGTAGTAATAGTTAGTAGTACTAATCGCTGTACATCGTAGTAACGGCGGGCGGTGACAGCAGTAGCTGACGATCGCCGGTTGGCGTCGATTAATGACGACACGATGATGTTGAAACGAGCGAACGAACCGCCTCCAAAGTACTCCCCGCTCGCTTTTCTGCGTGTCTCGTCTCGTGTTGCCTAGTTCTCGTCGTCGTCATCGTAGTAGTAGTAGTAGAAGTAGTAGAAATGTTGTTAACAACTTGGCCATTTGTCCTGCTCCAACAAGGGCCGATCCCCACAGGGCACAACCCCCCTCGCCTGCGCACGCCTGCTGCCTATCTTTCTGTCTGGCTGTATGTATGTCTGCCTGTCGGCTGAGCGGCAATTGATGCCACCTATAAGAGGTGGCAGACAAACGAGGCCTTGGCCGCGACTGCGAGGGAGTCGCGGAATCGCGATGCGTATGATACAAAGTGTTTATATATATATATATATATATATATATATACTAGCAAAACGCTAGATTGTTGGTGTCTCGAAACATTTTGATGTAACATAAACGCATTTACCCAGTTTGGGTGTTAATAAAACAAATAATATATATATATATATATATATATATATATATGAAATAACCCGGGCATTGCCGCCCCATGTATTGAATTTACGTTGTCCGTTACACTTGTAGAAGCTGTAGTCGGTATATATCTCACATGCGTCAAACGCCCGGCCTGGGTCAAATCAGGACTGGGCCATTGTTATCAGCGCCCCCCCCCCCCCCTGCGTTACCTCATTGGATCAAAATGGAAACGGTCCACTCCTGAAGGAACTCGCCCAATCTCTCTGTCTATTTCTTGCGGCCTTACTCAACTTAGCGAGAGAGAGAGAGAGAGAGAGAGAGAGAAAATAATTATTAGCGTTTAAACGATTTACATCATGGGGCTTTCAGGCCCTAACGTCTCAACGGCGAACGGCGTAAAGTTGTAAATGCGCCCTTTGCAACATTTGGCAAGTACTTGTGACATCCTTGCTTTCCTCAGCCTTCTCTGCCGCGTCTGCTAGCACCCTCACCCACCATTGGAGATGCGCTGCGTCGAACCGGATACAGGGAGTGAGTGAATAAGTGAGTCCGGCACAATCACGTTTTATACACAAGGAGCTTTCCCGGCTCTGCCAACACATTTACGTGCGTTTAGCTGTACCGTTACCCCCGACAGTTACTAGCTCAGTTACTGGTTGCTTCTAACAAACTTCTACTGCTATTACCAGCATGGTGTCTTCTCGCATGCGCAGTGTTAGCTAACCGTACAGCACAATGAATAATTGGGGGTCGATTCAGGTACGGTGATGCCATGCGCGCACGCTTTAATACCCCCCCCCCTTCCCACCTCTCCACTCGATCTCTCATCCCGTTCCCGATCGTTCTGCTCGACCGCTTATTACGAAATCGAAACAGAATCCTGTGATGTTGTCGTTCTTGTTTTCGGTAGCGGCGGTAGCGTTGTAGTTTGTGGCCGCCGTCGCCACTGCAGCCGCTGTAATTAGCTGTCACTAATCACGGCCGCCCGAAGCCGGCCGGTGGGTGACGGGGGTAATCAGGTGCCGATAAGGTTTTTCGTCATCCAATTAACAGCTATTGAAGTTAAATCACCGTGCTCGCTACGTTGGTGGTGCCGATAAGAAACATGCGAGCTGTATTGAATATATATATATATATATATATATATATATATACATAACACACTACATTTTATAGAATCTCCCGTTAGCTGCCGCCTTTCTGTCTCACTTTCGGCTGTTCCTTTTGTTGTTGTTGCTGCTGTGGGTCTGCTCGTGTTTTATCTAAATTTGCCCACCGCTGTCTCTCGGATGGGTATGCCCACGAGTATGGTTAAAAGTTGTTAACGGTTGTTGTATAATTGTTTGTATTGTAGTACTGCTTGTTAGGTATTGACACTACCTCATTGCTGTATTGTCTGGACGCCTGTTTGAGGCTGAGGCAGTGTGCCGGGAACCACATGGGACGGTGGGGTTGGAGCGGCGAACCATGGGGAGAAGATGCCGGCCGTGTCGTTTTACCAGTCCCCGACCTGTCTGTTTATCTGTGCGTCCGTTTGTTAGTGGGATGGAGTCAGTCACACGAGATGATGTTCGACCTCCAACCGGTAACGACCACTACTAGCATCTGCCATTTTCGTTGTCGTTCCTCTTCCACTCGTGTTCGGGTTGGCCGCCTCTCTACTGCTAGATCTATCTACCTTCTCCTCTTTCTTTCTTTGTTTCGCTGGCTACCGCTAGAAGGATGTCCATGGGCATCTTTCAAGAGACTTTTTCGTACGCTAACGGACACAAGCAACTCAGACCTATATATATATATATATATATATATATATATATATATATATATATATATATATACGCATGGGATATAAAAGACTGGCGACAACAAAAGTGATAAAGATGGATAGAGAAAGAAAGAACGAGACAGATATCGGTGGACCACGAAACATTGCCGAAACAGCGAGATCGATGGCTTGGGCAGCACGGTGAGAAGACGGGCGAAAACATGATGACTTCCGAGAGTCATTAATGAGCCGAAGCGATAAAGATGACGGTATCTCACCGATCAGAAGACTAACTCGTTCTTCTTCTCGTATCTCACTCCATTCACGGATCACTTACGCTGTGCGTCAGCACCATCAGTAGCAGCGAGCAGAAGTCCGACAGGAGTGACGACAATAGTAAAAAAACAAACAAACTAGTTACAACAACGACAGTCAGCGTATCATTAGGAATAAGGGTAACAGCCATATCAGACCCAAGCAGCAGCAGTAGTAGCAACAACTGCAGCAGCCACAACAACAACAACTTCAACAATCACAACAACAACAAAACTGACCAATGCATTTCAGCAGTCTGCTCTATGCCGGTAGCTCTCGGGAGAATTGTCGGTTGCCGTGGTTGTCATCACGTTTTCGTTTAACGCCCGTGTAATCCTAGACGATTTCGTGTGAACTGCCATTAAATAGCGTCACTGAGCCGCTAACAAGCAACTTGTTCTGCCCGACGTTGGTGGGAGATTCCCCAAAATGTTGAACGCTGTCAACACACACCTCTTATATATATATATATATATATATATATATATTTGTGTGTTTGTGTGTGCGTACTAGCACATACGCTCAAACGAAGAGGGAGCTATAGGAGCATAGATACACAAACGCTACAGTGAAGGAATAGGGTAATACGGAATCTGTCTATCAGATGATATGATACATAGGGGGACATGGATCTCAATGTTTATTCCCTCCTCTCTCTCTCTCTCAGTCCTTCCCCTCCCTCACTCCATCTGTCCTTATCAATCAGATGTGATCAAGCGACGCATGAGTAAGTCATAACCCGGGGCGGTGGCGATGACGTCGACCGCAGCCTGTAGACCGGTAGACCGGGCCCGATCATAGATAGAGGTAGGTCTAAATCGTCCACGCGTAAGCGACTGCCTATCGACGGCGAATAGGACCGTGACGGAAGTTCGTCGCTTGCTTCCTCCGGCAGGAGGACAAGTTAGATTCCGAGGGGATCGTCGGACGTCGACGAGATCAAACCAGCCGCAATGTCCCGCTCCAGTCACAGTTAGCACACACAAAGCGCGTGAAAGTGTGACCGACCAGCTTCAAGTGGGTGATGAATTATGCCACGCTACAATAGGCGTGACATTGCCACCGGATGGCACGCCCGTATTGCCTATCAGGCAGCCCTCGCGTATTGCTCGATCTCTGAGCCATCTTCCTAGCGAAAAAAGATATCCGTTGCTTCGAGCTTTATCGCCGCAATCGACAAACGTCCTTACTGCCTGCTGCTGATGGCTGACACCGTTTAATTCACCCTTTGTGACAACTTTGTCTTGTGTGGTTGTGACTGCCAACATCTAATCGGTGTCCAACATCCAGTCTTCTAGCCTAAGATCAGCCTACACCACGTCCGCTTCTTGAGCAGTGAGTTAAGCTAAATAGGCGCTTTCTTTTGGCGAACGTAGACTTCACATGTGTGCAGAATCGCTTGTGCTATTTTTGCGGTGGTGTTATTATCAAATTCATGATGAAAGTCACTTTACCGAATATGGCGATGAAACGGATAGCAACAGCCACTACTCCCTCTTAGTTGTTTCCATAGTTTTCCATTTTTTGTTCTCGCATTAGCATGGATGCTCACGCTCACACTTTGGCTTTCTCTCAGTTTCTTTCGCTCTCTAAATTGCGTGGTTCGTTTTTAGTTCTTTTCGATCTTGCTACGCTTTTTAGCTATAACAGTCCTTACAACTGACGCTGTTTCCATTTCCGTTTCGTGGTCGTAGATTTAATAATATTACCAGAGCTTTACTGAAAGAAGTACCGTGGAGGCTTTGGCACGTTCTGTAGCAAGGGATAATGCCAGTGGCAGCATCCAGATATGTCATTCACCGTTTGCCGTCAGCCGCCATAGAGCCACTGACAACTTTCCGCTTGCATCGTTTTGCGGTGAATATACTCAAGGGGCGTTTAGCTCATGTAGAGCTGTAGTCCTTTGTTCGTTTCATTCTCCTTTTCCTTTTCCTATGCTTTACGGTTGGCTCTTTCTCTTCTTGATCATTTCCGTCTGCTGCTATCTGCAGCAAAAACAGACCTATCGGCCTCCGAGTTTCACTTTGAGGGTGGAAGCAGTGGCCGCGGGTCTTCTTAATATAATAATGTTAGTTTCCCTTTCGTCCCCGTAATTGCCCCTTTCCGCCGCCGCTCTCGACGTAAAGAGATACAGATAGAGCGCCAAATCGAGTCTCTTGCAAGCCTTCTCTTCTCATGTGCCCTTGTTTCTTGTCGGTGATGGGGGTGGTGTTGGTCGTTGTTGACGTTGTCGTTGAGGATGTTTAAAGTTCTCGTCTACAGCTCAAGCTATAGACGAATCCTGCTGCAAGTAAACAGCTATCGCCAGCAGCAGCTAGAACGGCATCTACAGCTCCAGCCGCATCGAAACTTCGTTCTGGATACTTGCCATCAAACGATCAGACAAGCAGCGTTCCTCTGTTGTTCTTGTTGTTAGCGGCGGGCTCCTGCCTTTAAGAAGAAACGGCAGAAGTGGTACAGCAGTTTTCTCGTAAAGCAGTTTGACCACGGCCCACAGGCTAGGCGAGAACGTTGAGCACGAACCGGCCCACGCAGAGGGAGTGGCCCGATCCGCGATGGCGAAGTGGCCTGGCCGACTAGTCTTGTAGAGGGCGTAGAGCGTGGGAGGGAGGCCTACCTACCGACGGGGACGACGCTCCAAGCGGCTCTGGATCATGATGATGACGCGGCGGCAACGGTGGCTAGCCCGGCTCGTTCAGCCTGCTAGGGGGAACAGCGACGAAACAAAGCGGTGGGGGGCTGCTCGGCCGCCGGTTGCCGCCTACGTGGGCCTGCCTGTCTGCTTGTCTTTCTTTGTTTCTCACTCTGTTCCCCTGCTCGTGGCGGAGCCCACGATGGGCAACGCGACTTCACTTGCTCGCCGCCGAGTTCATCGTTCGTTGGTTGGTTCGTTCGTTCAGCTTAGTTGGTGGGTAGTGGAGGAGGTGGTGGGTGTAGTGCTAGTGGAAATAGCTTCAGCAGCAGCAGCAGCACAAGTAGCGGTGATCGAGAGGGAGCGAAAAGTTGTTCTCGACAAAGAAAGGGGCGGGACCATAAGGCCGCCCGGCGCACGCACGCACGCCTCCTCTGTTCGCTCATGCGGCGTTCGTCGGTCCGTTGGTCGGTCGGCCGGCCAGCCCTCTGCCTCACGAGAGCGTTAGGCAACGTTCTTTCTTTTCCTCTCTTCTCCCCTCTCCTTCTCTGCAGCTCCCTTCCTCTCTCTCTCTCTCTCGCTCGCCCCTGTACTTGCCTTCTCTCATTCTTTCTACTGTCCTCATTTTCCCCTGGCGCTCCCATACACTAAAAGGGCTGAAAGTTGCTGCTGCTACCACGGATACTGCTGCTCCTGATGCTGCTGTTGGTGCCGGTGGCTCTTCTGCGAACGAAACCTCGAAATCTGCTTGCTTGCTTGCAAGCAGAGTAAGCCCACCACCATGTGGCTGGCTGGGCCAGATGATAGCGGCAGCCGACGCCAGGGCGCAACGGACGGGGGCGTTACAACGACAACGGCAACGAGAGACGATGACAGGGCAACGACGCAGAAGGTTGGATTGAAGCTTCCCTCTTTGCTGCGGCTGCTGCTGCTGGAAGGCGCTTTCAAAACAGCCGATGTATACACGCGGTTGCAACCGTAGCCACAGGAGCTTCTTCCTTGAAGAAAGACCCTCACTCTGCTAGCGCTACCACTGCTAAAGGGAAACGAGGGAAATGCTTGGTTCAGGGAAGAAGAAGAAGCCAAACTCATATTGCCCTTAGGTTTTTGCCTTTTTTGCTTGAGGAGTCATTGCGTCGTTGTTGCTGTCGTTACTTTCCGTCTACCGTTTATCCGACTTTTTTTCCTAATCTTCTACTCAGAAGCAGGGTGGGCATGAGGAATCAAATGGGGGGGAAGAAGCAGGTACTGGAACTAGGACACTATATACAACCGAACACAGTCGTATAATAGACGGCTGGGCTGTCCTGAAAGATACTTCTTAAGGACCGAAAGACACAGCACACACTTAGTGAAAGACTAGATACGAAAAGCGAGTGGGCTTTTTATTTTAATGTTTTCTCAGTTCGCATCTATGGCCAGCGCATTCCGCACAGAATGGGCAAAAGTCAGTGAATGCAAGATTGCCCGCCCAGATAGCCCAGGGCGGATGGAATAAAGCGGCGCGGACACGAGGCTAGGTTAAAGCGTCACGATCGATGTCTCACGGTTGTGTCATTACTGCCTTGGCTGCCGTTGTTGCTGCAACCGAATAGCAGCAGCAGCAGAGGGGAACACGTTAGGTGAAACTCGACGCACACCTGTGTGCGCCGACCTCGGAGTGCAACAGCAAGAGCGATAACAGCAACAACAACAACAACAACGACGACGATGACGACAATAACAACAACTGCAGCAACGCCGACAACGACAATTTTGTCTTTTTTTAGCCCTTACTACACTACTGTGTATTGTTGTTGTATGTCTATTGCCCTCTTTGGTACTCGATCGGAGGCGGCAGGGTTGGCCGGCAGGATCGACTCAATAGACCACTCGACTATCTACCGCCTCTCGGCTGGTTGTAGCGCCCAGGAGAAGGGAAAACGGAGGACGAGGAAATGATGTGCGCCCTACACGTTGGCCGTATGTCGCCGCGCTCTGAATGTATTTGTATGTCGGTCGGTCGGTATGAATGAACGAATAGACGGACGGATGGATGAATGGACGAATGAAGGTATGTAGATATGTGTGCATACGTATGTATGGAGAGACTGCTAGTCTCTGTTCGCGTACTGCCGCCTCCACTCCCACCGATGCTGTCGCTGCTGCCGCCGCCGCCCTAGAATCATCGAGCGATTTCGAGTTGGAGCTGCACGCGATTTGCTTTTTATTAAATTTGAGCGCGTCTGTTTCGATTCTCAAGTTTACATCTACATGGTTCTGTCCTAGTAGCACGGTGCTGTTGTTGTTGCTGGTGTTGTTGTTGATGTTGTGCTTGTTGTTGTTGTTGCTGCTGGTATTGTTGTTGATGTTGTGCTTGTTGTTGTTGATGTTGTTGTTGTCACTGTTGTTGTATTCCCGCCGCTATTTTCGTGGCTGGTGAGCCCGTTGTGGTTGTTGCTGCTATTGTTGGCTTGCATTGTTTTCGCTTGTTCGAGTATCCTGTTCCATCGTGGAAAGGTGCCGCCAGCTCAGCGCATATGGCCATCGTCGACGTGTGTCCTTCGTGGAGGCAGAATGACGCGATCGATCATTTGGTTGTTGTTGTTTCTGCTGCTGCTGTTGCTGATGTTGATATGGAAGTTGATGTTGTGGATATCAATCATGTTGTTGTTGTCGTTGTTGTTGTTGTTGTGCTTGTCTAAGATGCGGTTATCGTCGTTGTTTTCACCGATGCCAATCGTCACACAAAAGAGAGACCAAGAGGAAAACGAACCTGTTCTCCTCCCTACGACGACAAACAGACAAACAGACACACAGACAAACAGGCATACAGGCAGACATGACAAAGCAGCACTAGTTAGCCACGCACCGTCAGTGCATTTCGGGTGGCAGCTGGGTCGTCCAGCGTGTCAGGACCGTGTCAAAAAAGCCGCTCGGGATCGGTTTCACGCGAAAGTCGAGAACTGTGCACAGCCTACTTACCTCGGGCTGTGGACGACCCTCTGTCGACTAACTCTGGGCTGGATGAAGGGGACACCGAGCCGCGGGCAATCGTGACTATCCTTCTTCCTGAGCCAACACGATCACCACCGATCACGAGCGCCGGCATATTGGCTGGCGAGCGCGCGAGTTCTACACGGTCAACGGAGCTTTTTCAGCACGACAAGTCCATCTCATCGTGTATATCGATGCCACCCGCCGGTGCCAAACAGCTAAAGCAACAGCATCGGAACGCTTGTTTGAACTGAGAGGCAAGAAAACGAGCAGCGCCCCAACAGTGCGAACAACCTCGGTACCGTCAATAATAAACAAGCAAAACAGTAGATAGGCCATAGATATGCGTTTGTATATATATATATATATATATATATATATATATATATAGCTTTTGCAGGGCACTAGCTTTTACTTGAGAAGCGACAAGTGTTTAGCATTGACAAATCGAGTGGAACCCAATTCCCGTAGCTACGCATTTGAGACGCTGTTTCTCTCTACTAACCTATATATATATATACGTAGATAT
>QVRM01006011.1:45000-75000 GCA_003439945.1 Dermanyssus gallinae
TTTGTCTATGCTATATTGCGTTCTCGAGATTCACTTAGCTCGGTGGCTCAGTGATGTTCATTTTTCTTTCGTTTATTGTTTTCTTGACAAGCAGACACGTAAGCAGGTTAGCAAATCGGCAAACAGCCAGGTAAGCGGCCATAGATAGATGGCTAGCTGGCTGGTGGTGATCTACCTTGATTTTGAGCTATTACTCCGCCGCCGTCGAAAACGATACAAGACAACAGGTCCATCTCAGGTACTGCCACTACTGCAAACGATTTCTTTGACTCAATATGATTTTATACGTGCTGATAGTCGCCACTACCACCAACGTCGTCCAGTATTATACATAGACCAGCAGGGCGGCGACTCGGATAAAACAGGGCGACGGCAATGAAGACCGCGAGGGAGATCCGCGAACAACAACAATAAGAGAAACAACAAAAACAACAACAACAGAAACAGCAACAACAACAGAAACAGCAACAACAACAACAGAAACAGCAACAACAACAGAAACAGCAACAACAACAGAAACAACAACAACAACAACAACAACACTAAAAACGATAAAGCCACAGCTACAATACGCGTGGTGGTGATGATGGTGGTGGTGATGGTGGTAGGGAATTAATTAAATGCCACTGAATCAATTACAGATTGATTGGCGCTAGCCAGCGGGGCGGGGTGGGGCGCGGGTTGGCGAGAACAGACGTGGGGGATGGGCTGGTATTATGGGCAAAACGGGACTCTGTATTCGATCATCGATCTCCTTTTGACAGACAATGTCGGCACCCTTGATCGCGGGCGCGGATCTCGGGACAATCCTGTTCATGCAACATCGCCGGATGGAGCAACCACATCGACAGCAGCAGCAGCAGCCGCAGAAGAAGCCATGATAGAAAACTACCTCGTAAGAATGGTAGCTGTGCACGCGTAGTAATAGAAATAGTCGAGAAAAGCGCCTGTTTGTGGTAACGGTGCCGTTGTTAACGGTGTCGCCGTCGTGTAGTACAGGGAGTAGCAATGGCTAGCGTCAAAGCGCACATAGCTAGTAATAGTGAATACACGCCGCAGCCCTTGTTTCCGATGTTGTTGTTGTTGTTGCTGTCGCAGTCGCCTAGATTAACTATATATATATACCCCGTAAAAGCAATTTGCTTTGTTGCTAGTTTTAATATTGTTGTTTATGCTATTGTTGTTGTTATTCGTGCTGCTAGTGGCATCGACATAGTGGTCAGCTTGCGTTCGCTAAAAGTTGAACTCCCGTTGGGGTTTGTCGGCTAAAACTGCGCATCAGTGTTTAGGCACTGCCGCTTCTAACGCCGAGTGCTCGGCCGCCACCAGTGTTTACGAAGCCGTTATGGCCAGGCTGGTCACCACTGGTCAACTTCGTCGCCTTCGTTGGCTTCTTCTCTTCGAAGCCACCGCTATGCATACTATTACTACTACTACTACTGCTATGTCCCGGGACTACTTCAACGACTAGTGTGGGACGAGGTAGGCGACGTTGTTTGCCAGTAAGTAGTATTACTAGCTTCACTGTTACTGTTGGCGAATTTGTACAGGAATTCTGTTCTGCACAATGTTGTTCTCGTTGTTGTGGTTGTTGTTGATGATGTTCTCGCTGTTGTTGTCGTTGTTGTTTTTGTTGTGGTTGCTACTGCTACTGCTGTTGTTGCTGCCGTTTGACTCTCGTAGCTTCACTAGAACAATGTCTGCCCGCTGGACGTGGTTGGTTAAACAACAAAAGTCGTAATTAAAAATCCCTTAATCTCTTCTCTATCATCGTCCTCTCTCGTCTGTGGCGTGGTGCTTCTTCGGTTGGCGGCGCTTTCGTCAGCAACTTCCTTCCCGACAAGCAGCCAACAGCATATTTCCTTTTCCTCTCTTACCCGGTCTTCTAACAGGTCCTGCCTGCCCTAGCCCCGAAATCTCTAGTGCTTCTTCCCATGTCCCCGATCCCCTCCCTTCCCGCTGCGACGAAAACGACGACGACGACGACGAAACTAAGTCAACCACGAGAAAGAACGAAACATAGAGATAGACAGAGAAAGAAGCAAAGATAGAGAGATAAAAACAAAAAAAGAACTACGAAGCAGTGTAAAGGCATATATATATATATTTATATATATATAATATGATATATATATATATATATATATATATATATATATATATATATATATATATATATATATATATATATATATATATACCTTCACAGGTGGCGGCGTGTGCACACTAGCGTCACCACCAACACCAGCACGAGTCGTCGTCGCTGAAGTGGCGATGAGGGAATGAACCGACGCATAGTCAACGCGACCGCCGAATAAACGGCCAAATGAGAAAAAACAAGTAGGAACATGGAAGAGGGCGGGGGGTAGGGGGGCGAGGTGAGAGGGATAGATACAGTAATACGGCTAAGCATCGGACACGAGTGTCTCGGACGCTGAACGATGGTGAAGTCGGGAAAAAGACGGCACGCTGGCGACAGCAGTGGGAACCACGACTTCACCAGCATCAGTAACAACAGTAGCAACAGTAGTAGTAGTAGTAGTAGTAATAGTAGTAGCAGTGTAGTAGAATTAGCCCGTCGAGCCCGGTGGCGTGGTGGCTTAAGTCTCCGCCTCGCAACCGGAGGAGACACTAGATAGGTGCGCGGGTTCGAGCCCCACCGTTGCACATTTATACTTATGGGGGTAGTCCGTCTATGAATGAGCAATGTGAAAAACAGTTCCGGGGACGTTAAATCTTGGCTGGGGGTCAACCCGAAAACTTTACTTTAGTAGTAGTAGTAGCTGCAGCAGCAGCAGCAGGACAATAATGGGGACTAGCAACAGTGGCATCAGGACTGAACAACCTATGCATAGTTGAAGTCTGTCATACGGAGTGACGTCAATCAGCCCCAGTTGAACGGCGGTTTGCAAGGTCTGTCTCTCTGTCACGGTCCGGCCAGGTACTTACAGACGGACAAGAAACAGATGTAGATACAGGTAGCCAGACAGACAGGCAGGTATGCTCACTTACTAGTTTACCAATTGCCGTTTGGACGGCCAGTGAGCCATCAGCACCACCACCACCGCCTCTACGGCTACTACACGCCGGCTGATTATTTTTTGCCTTCAGCTTGCATCTAGTGGATGAAGCCAGGAGGTAGAGGAAAAAAAAAATATATATATATATATATATATATATATATATATATTTATATATATATATATATATATATAAAGAGAGAGGGGAAATAGAAGAGAGTGGAGCGAGGAAAATGATGCTCATGATGATGGTGACAACAAACCCCTGGATGACAGGCAAGCGGCGAACAACAACAACCCCAACACCTACGAGTGAATGTTTAGCTCTTGGCTATCTAGCTATTATTATCTTTTCTGCTGTTTTGTTTCGGCTTCTGCTATCGGTGGTGTTGTCTCTTCTTCTTCTTCTTCTGCTTGCGCGTTTTCGTCGCTTGCCGTTACTGCCATTGATGATAATGATGATGATGATGATGATGATGACGACGACGGTGGTGATTGTAAGGCGTTGATGGAGCGCCCGCCACCTCCGTTGCCACACTTGATGGCGTAGCGCACCGTCACGTTGGCGGCAACAACAATAATCAACTTTATCGTCATCATGATCACAATCACCAACACCGCATGCACTTGAGGATCTCCACCATCATCATTCACCAGAACAACAACAACAACAACGACACTAATAGCAGCAGCAGCAGCAACAACAACAACAACCACCTTCTCCCAGAGCCTCATGCAGACCATCATGCCATCACACCAACCAACTGCCAATCTTCTCTTAAAGCTCTTAAATCTCATACATTAACGTGCCTAGTTTGACGACGAGCCACGCTCCTCCACCTCATGACACGTTCCGCTAGAATCGCCGCGCATACAATGTCCAGTCCGTGTCCTTTTGTCTATATAAATATAAATATATATATGTATATATATATATATATATATAAGACCGTAAGAGTGTGTGCACATAAATATGCCAGACTGCAAGCGTGTATATATATCTATATATATACATATATATATATATACATGTAGACCACTCGTTCGCGCTAAAAGTGCGAACAAGTATACGCTCGACGGTATGGTAGCTAGAGTGATCGTAGTAGTAGTAGTAGTAAGCTAAACATTAGGCAAAGTTAAAACAATAGTTAATTCTACTAAGCGCATAGCACACGATTATCAAATCGTCCAAACGGCCCGCTAACCTAAACCCGAGTACATCGAACCCAGTCGTGTTTTGTCGTGCTTGCGATCGTGTGTGGCCAATCCTGTTTGATCGGTCTGATTTTCTATCTTCTTCTAACAGCGTAAACTATATTCAAACCAATTGGCTCGCTGCCATGCCCTCGTTGTTGTCTTGGCGGCTATTAGTCGACGACTAACGCAAATACTTGTTAGTTGTTTACGTTTCTATACTAGCTACTACTACTACTACTATTTTGATGGCTTAATTAACAAGCACATATATGCGATAGCGATGATTCAAACGTAGATAGTACGCGCAACAATATTCCAATCAATATTACTTTACATGTCACTGCCGCAGCAGAACCTGCTGTAATATACTGTCAATCAAGTAATGAAGTATGAGTTGCTGTTGTTGTTGTTGCTGTTCTTGCTGATGTTTATCGCCTGAACGCTGCGCTGTTCGCGCGTTAAACATGGTCAACAAAATGGTGTAATTAGCAAGTTAGCCAGTAATCACAATGACATAATTAACAAACGAGAGATAACCAAATTGCAATTAATGTAACGCTCAACAAAAACAAACAAACACATACATACATACATGCATGAGGACAACAACAAAGCCAGCTAGAACAAAACATCAGTGGCAGTAACGGGAACCATGAAAAGTGCCGTATCAATAATGAAAGTAGTAGCAAGACGTCTATAGTCGCCACCACACCAGCAACCACAACAGCAACAGCAGCGGCGGGAAACAACAACGATTAGTGAAACAGTAATGACAAAAACAGATATTAGAACAACAACTGCAACAACAACAAGAACAGCAACTAAGGCAATGACGACAACAACGACGACATTAACAACGACAACAACAAGGACAGCAACGGTAACGACGACGACGACGACGACGACGACGACGACAACAACAACAACAACAACAACAACAACAACAACAACAACAACAACGACGACGACGACGATGACGACAACAACAACAACAACAACAACAACGACGACGACGATGACAACAACAACGACGACAGCAACAACAACCAACGGCAACGACGACGACAACAACAACGATCACAACAACAACAACGACAGCAACAACAAACGCGACGTCAAACACAGTAAACAAAATTCAAAAGTGTACCGCCCCTCATCGCCGCAGCCGCCGTCGCCGCCGCCCACTCACAGACTGAGGCTGAGAACAAGTGCAGGGCGGAGGGAAGAGGGGTTAGGGGGTGTACGTTTTCCGTCCGTCGCCGTAGCCCGATACGATCTTATCTGTATCTTTCTGTATGTCTGTCTGCCATGAGAGCCATCAACTACTCAGTCAGTCAGTTAGTAGACGGACCGTAGTTCGTCCGTTCGTTCATCGTGCGGTAATGTCTGACTGACGGCGCCCCGAGCCCCCTGTGAGCTCGAATGTAAATGTGTAAGATACTGATTATTGACGAGATGAGAGAAGAGAGGCTGCGACGTTAGCCGGGGGGGGATCGGTTTAGCTCGATTCCACTTGCTGTCTCGCTCTCTCTCTCTCTCTCTCTCTCGCACCTCTTCCCCCTCTCTCTACGCCCTCTCTCTTTCACTATTTCTCTCAATGCCGCTATGTTGTCTGTCTGGCTGTTTCGTGTTCTCACTCTTTGTGTTGGCTGACTGGTTCGTCGGTCGGTCGGTCGATCGATCGGGTCGGCCGCCTCGGCATCTTTCCGGCTGGCTAAGGGTCTGGTCCGGCAGGGGCGCTCAGATTTTTTGAGGTGCGCGTCTATGATGATGCGTTGCGCGTGCGTTGATGCCGCGGTGATGATCGGGAGGCGATAATGATGATGATGATGATGAATTTGGCGATGATGCGCGCTAATGTTGATGATGGTGGTGAGGATGGTAATGATGATGATGATGGCGATGATGCTGCTGCTGCTGCTGCTGAGGTGATTCTCGCTGGTGAAGTGCTACCCTATCTGTCTCGTCGCTCGTTGTCGTCCCTAGCAATCCCGCTGCCAAACATTGCTGGTGATGATGATGATGATACTGATAATGATGACGACGATGATGACGACAATGGTGAGGTTAGTGTCCATCACTACGATCAGCATCATCATCATCATCACCATCGTCATTATCATTCGTGTTCATATCATCATTCATTGTGGTCACCGATGTCCTTTTGCTTCATAGACTCCGTGTACCATCCCCTGGTGTTGTGGTTGTTGTTTTTGTTGTTGTTGATGTTCAAGACGATGACGGCGGCGACAGTGATGATAGTGGTGGTAATGATGATGATGATAATGTTGATATTTTGTGGTCGTTGGGCCGTTTCGGATCACTAATTTATGCTGGTCTCTTTGCTGCCCGATGTACCTTGCTGCTGCTGCTGCTGCTTGCTTGTGCCGTCTCGAGGCGTACGAACTCGGGGCCCTATGTCGAAATGAGAAGCGCAGAGATCGCCACATCTGATATCGTGCCAGCCAGCGTGCCGAAGTCCTGTTAGGTCGCTTTGTTTTCTTGATCAGCAGCACGTTAGTGAGTGTCTAGCCAACCCGTAGCACGGAACACACACACACGCTCAGATGGTAGAAACAACATTAGCTATGATGACATGAAAGAACAACAACAATAACATTAGCAGCAGCAACAACAACAACAACAACAACAACATTAGCAGCAACAAGAACGACAACAACAACAACAACAACAACAACAATAACATTACCAGCAACAACAACAACAACAACATTAGCAGCAACAAGAACGACAACAACAATAACATTAGCAGCAGCAACAACAACAACGACGGCAACAACAACAGCAAGAGCAACAATAACAACACAAACATTAGAAGCAACAATAACAACAGAAGAAGCCACAACACAAGCAGCAACAACAGCAACATCGGAAACAACGACAGCAACAGCAACTACAACAACAGCAGCAACAGACGACAGTGATGACGAAAACAAGAAAAACAACGATACACATGACGAGCACTGTCGCAACCGCCGCGAAGCCCCCTACACCCCTTCTCCCCCCCCACTCCCATGTTCTAATGTGTGATGATGACAACACGCAACATGCGCATTACACAAAATTAATCACGTACAGCGCATTCGCGCAAAGGGCGCTTTTTTCACCTACATCTGGGAGACCTCGTGCCCGGGCCCGCGCAGACACGAAGTGACTGACTCTCGTGGAGCTCATCGTTCATCGCATCTCGGATTCACGAGAAACCTGCTTATTTTCATGCTTTCGACCATTCAAACATTCAGTCTGTTTGGTGAAAGTCTCCTTGTGCTGTTCTCTCAACTGTTTGGTGGAAGTCTCCTTGTGCTGAAATCGAAATTAACGGAGACGATAGTTTGTCCAAACTATGTATTATAACGTTCATCATTCATTTGTCGTTCCATATATATATATATATATATATCTTAGTTTCTACCGCGCTGAGGGTGCAATGCACACGTCACTTTTGATAATATAATGTATTTAGCCAAATATGATTCGATCAGGGTAATCAAGGTTGTACTATACCTACTATATATATGCAATAGGCAACAATACTATTGTTGTGTTATTATCGTTGTCGTTGTTGTTACTGCGTTTCTCATAAATACGCTTCTCGAACAGATCAGGGGACATTGTGAGTGTCAACAATTTTCACACTGGGTCAGTCTGTAGCAGTCAAAGCAGCAGCAGCACCCCCATCACCACCAACAAGAACAATACCTAATATTTATTACATTGTACTACTGTCCTTAGTAGCATGGCGGTGATAAAGCTCACAACAATAACGAACAACAATACAGCAGCTAACAAAAATGATCAACAACAACAACAAGAGTAGCAGAAGCAGCAAAAGCAAAATCAACAAAAGCAGCGACAGCAGCAACAACAGCGGCGATGAGAGAACGCAGCAGCAGCAACAACAACAACGACAACAGCAGCAGCAACAACAACAACAACAACAACAACAACAACAACAACAACAACAACAACAACAGCAACAACAACAACAACAACAGCAGCAGCAACAACAGCAACAACAATAACAACAACAACCACCACTACCATACGCACGCCGTTTTGCTTCGCAAAGCTCAATAGACCTAAGTGAGGAGGAACTAAAAAGAACCACCGCCACCACTACTACTACTACTACTACTGCTACTACTATGGCTACTAGAACTCCTACTACTAAAAGCTACGATCTATGGTCAGCGCAAATCGGCAAAAAGGCAAACGGGCGGCCGGGCGGGTGGAGGGCGGGCGGTCGTGTGCGCTTTCGTCGTTGTTGTCGTCGTCGCCGCCGCCGCCACCACCGCCGGCGGCTCTATGCTTCGGTGCTTTTGGTTCGAAAGGTTAACAGCAGCAGCTGCAGCAGCAGGCTGGAGCGACCCACCGACGGGCCGAGCGCGGTAACGTTGGCTGACTGGTTGACGGACGGACGAATGGACGGACGGACGAATGGACGAACGCGCGGGCGGCAGCAGACGGGCGCGCCAGCATCCAGCAACAACAACGACAGCAACAACGGCGGCCCGATGGTCGAGTGTTGAAGAACGGTGTCGGCCCGGCAGGCGTGAATTGTTGACCACGCCGCCGACACTAACTCACACACACAGAGATAGCTAGAAAGAGAGAGCAGGAGGTATATATATATATATATATATATATATATATATATGTATATATCTTTATATATATTTATAAAAGAAAGAGATAGAGGAATCCATCAATCTATTGGGCCTAGGCAGAGGGACAGACGCTCACTCTGACACGCTTCCCCGTTGTCAGCTTGCCACCGTTGTCGTTGTTGTCGTCGTCGTCCTCAGAAGCCGCTTCTGTGTTTCGTTCGTCGTCGTTGTCGTCGTGGGGGAGGTTAAAAAGACGTAAACAATTGATTTAGATCGACTGACTGACCACCGCCTGTTTGCCTGCTTGCCTGCATTCCCGCCTGCCTGCCTGCATGCCCAACCAAGCAACAGGCGAGCTGAATAACAGCCCAGCAACACTAGAGCAACATATACCGACCAACAACACAACAAACACACCGCCACCAAGCTAGCGACTCAGCCGCAGCAGATAGACAACGACGATGACGACGACGACGACAACGAGTTTTTAGGGCCGCTAGAACACTCGTCTGAATATACTCGTCTGAGGAGGAGCCACACGGGGAGAGGGGATGGGGTAGTAGTAATGTTATTGTTGTTCATGTTGTTGTTGACGTTCACACTTCGTTCATTCGGCCGTTCCTTCCTGGGCTCGTTCTGCGTTCGGTCTACAGCCAGCCGCGTGTGGCCGCGCCATTTTTAAGCTGGATCTGTCTGACCAGCGGTCGGTCCGTCGACGTGGCTCGAACGTCGTCGTCTCTAGTGCGTCCGCTAGTGCGTCGCACCCCACGTGACCAACGAACGGTGCTAAAGCCGCTCACGTTCATCATGTATTTACTGTTGCTGCTGCTATTGCTGATGTCACGAAGGCGACAACAACAACAACATGAGCAAGAACAACAACAGCAGGAGCAACAAAAACAACAGCAACCACAACAACAGCAGGAACAACAAAAAAAACAGCAACAACAACAACAGCAGGAGCAACAAAAACAACAGCAACAACAGCAGAAGCAACAAAAACAACAGCAACAACAACAACAACTACGACAATGTCGATTCTGACGATAGACTAGGCTTGTTGATGACAACACTGTCATGTTGTTATTGGCCGTTGTTGTTGTTGTTGTTGTTGCTGTTGCTGTTGTTGTTGTTGTTCTTGTTCCATTGTCATCGACGCCCTCCGTGCATCCTATATAGTACACAAGCGCCATCCAACGCGTTCCAGAGTTTTCAGATTGCCCGTCGTTTCGTTGCCGTGGCTGCTCATGGCCACACGCACACACGCTATTATATACATACGTGCATGCGTATAGCTGGAACAGTCGAGTAGATGTGACGAACGAAATCGGTTCGAGAAGGCTTCTTTGTTGGCAAATGACCTTTGTTGGACGCCTGGCGAATTGACGGCGATTCACTATCGATATATATATATATATATATATATATATTGGTTGACACAACTGCTCAAAAGCGCATACCTATATGCGTACATCAATCGGCCGCAAGACAAACAGATTCCTTTCGAAGTGTAGCTCTCGTCCTTCACATTCTTCTCGCTCTCACTCTGACTCCTCGGTCCTCTCTCATGGGATAGAAATGTGTTGCCCCACAACAGTGGGATATGTATATTATTATTATTATAGAAGCAATGGTGGTAAAGGTGTTTTTGGTGTCAGTCTGTTGGTATGAGTGATGCCCACCCGCCGCCAACCCTTCCCTGTGACTGAGCGAATGCCTACCGCTTTCGACGTCACCAGTTAGTTGATTGCCACACGTATAAATATATATCTCTTGCTCTTCTGCAATCCCTTCGCTTTTTCTTTACCGTGCTCGCCCCCTTTCTCTGTTGTTCGCTACCTCTACCTTTCTTCATATATATATATATATATATATATATGTTCTTACGTTGTACCGTTGCTACATGTACGAATACAGCGCTGTATCGTATCCCTATGGATGGACAGAAAATGCCTACTTTTTCAGTGCTCGTCTTGTTTCAATCTGATTCAGGTAGCTGTTTTGCCCCACATTTGATCTATATTTCCTTTGCTCTGTTGTCAAAGCTATTTATACATGTGCTAGTCTATCTACGTCCGAACTTCTCTCTTTCTCATTCTTTTTTGGCCCCTTTCTCCGTTCGTAGTTCTCAGTTGGCTTCGATTTCGACGTGACGTCAAGAGTTTGATTTTTGTCGTTGAATTCGTGATACAGTTGCTGGTGTTGTTGGTATTGTTGCCGTTGTTATTGTTGTTGATCTGTGCTGTGTATTCGCAGCGTGCTCTGGGAGTAGTTGATTCCGTTGGTGGCCGTCGGCTTTGACAGACTTTGTGCCCCGAATGCAGCGGTGGCAGCGTATATTGCTCAACAACAGCAACAACAAGCACAACAACAATAGCAACAACAACAAAGGCAAGAGCAAAAATGGCTAGCTGTGATTGCAGTTGTCGTCGTTGTCGTCGCGGCTGTTCGTGTCTGGCGTCGTTGTCGCTATTGTTTTTATTGTTGTTGTTATTGTTGTTGTTGTTATTGATATTGTTGTTGTTGTTGCTGTTGCCGCTATTGTTGCCGTCGCCGTCAACGTTGCCGACGTCAAGGAGACGATGGGGAGGAATCGAGGGCGGTAGGGAGTGAGGGAGGGCGGTTGGATGATGTAGGATGACGGCAGCGACAGTCATGATGATGATCATGACGACGACAACAACAACAACGAGAACAACAACGACAACAACAACGACAACAACAACAACAACGACAACAACAACAACGACAACAACAACAACGAACACCACCAACAACGACCGACCAAGCCAGTCTCAGATGACGGACGGAGAAACAGCTAGATAGACGGATAGATAGATAGATAGATAGATAGATAGACTGGTAGGCAGTAGATGAACGTGCAAAGACGAGTCTTCTTCTACAACGATGAAGATGGACGCGAGCGACCCAGCGGATGAGCGCGCGATCCATCGACTGATCGAAGGAACGGCCGGCAGAGACGTCGGCCAGCCAGCGGGCCGTGGACGCAGTGAGCGGAGAGAGAACTTTGAGGTCCGCCCTCGACGAGCGACGACGTGTCGAGTCTGCCGAACTGTATGACGTGCACTTGTGCACTTCATGCGGCTTGATGCTGATGACGCTTGACGCCACAGACATACATCGGTAGAGAGAGACACGAAACCAGGCGGAGAGTGAGAGGGAACGAAGTATATATACATATATATATAAAGAACGAAAGAAAGTCGACAGTCCGATCTGCGGCGATACGATTGCGCCACCTTTCGTACTGTGGGCCGCAGGCAGCGGCTCTGCTAACGCCAGCAGCAGCAGCAACACCAGCATCAACGCTGCTGCTGCTGCTGCTGCAGCTTCTCGGTCTGTCGGTCGGTTGGGCTTGTTGGATCTTGGACTTCTTGGGGGTGTCGACCAGCAGCCACGACTTGTGACGGCGATGGCGATGACGGTGATGCTAACGGTGGCGGTGGTAGTGGTGGTGATGGTGACGGGCGTACCGACGGCACGATGACCGTCGTTGCCCTGGGCATCGACGGCATCGAGTACAATCATCATCACAATCACAAGCTAGCCAGCCAGCCAGTCAGTCAACCAGCAATAACGCTGTTTCTGCCGATGAGAAAGGCAGAGAAAGCCAGCCCTCCGCGATCCACTTGCTTTCCCGCCCGCCCGCCTGTCCGCCTCGCTCGGTCGAAGAAATTGATCTGACGGCAAAGGCGACGACGATGACTGGTGATCGGTCCTGTTGTCGTGGCGGCTGTGCGTGGTGTCTGTCTGTATATCGGTCTGTCTGTCTGCCCACTTCGGTACGTCCTACTCCCCCCATTCCCCGCCGTTCGATTCGTCGTTTCCTCGATCTCCCCTTCTCTCTCTCTCTCTCTTAAGCTTTCGCTGCTTTTCGCACCCCATCTCTTTTTCTCTCGCTGGCTCGGTCGCCGTTCGCTCTCTGTGTGTCGCCCGAACGACGGAGCAGCAGCAGATCCGATCCACTGCGAACCTGTCAGTGAAGGCGTCACGAACAGTCGTCGCCTGTCTGTCCGGCCGGCCAGTTCGAACCAGAGGAGAAGGAGGAGGCGACCAGAGGTGGTCGCAAGTGGCAAGAATAGCACACGCACACCGTACACGCACGACAGTGGCAACAACAACAACAACAACAAAAACAACAACAACAACAACAACAATAGCGAATTGTATTAAAACGACAACAAATAACAACAGCAACAATAACAACAACAACAACAACAGCGACAGTAGCAAATACTACAACCAAGGTAATAAACAGATAGCATAGCAACCGCAGCAACAACAAAAACAGCAATAAATAACAGCAACAACAACAACAACATACAATATCGAATTCTACAACAATGACAACAAATCACAAGTGCGACAATAGCAGCAGCAGCATCAGCAGCCGCCGCAACAACAATAAGAAGAATAATATTTGTTACGATTAGAAAATCCACGTCAATAACAATTAGAGCAGCAAGAACGACGACGAGGCATAAACAATCATCGTAGCAACAATAACAACGATATCGGCGGAGTAACGAAGATGAATGTAATAATAATAACAGCATATTAATAGCAACAACAACAACAACAACAACAACGAAAACAAGTTCATCTGCATTCCTTCCGTCTCTTAAGCAGTATCATTGCGATTCGAGTGTAGTTAGTGCCTAGTTTTGGCCTAGGCCAATGTTACTTGCATGCTAACGATGCATGCAGCGATGATAATGTTAGCGGCGGCATCCGCGGCCGAATATGATTGTTCTTCGTTTTACTTATGTTTATATAATATCTGTTGAAACTCATACAGCTATGCAAACTAGATGACAACCCACAGCTGTACTAGGACTACGTAGCACATTACTAACATGACTAACATAGCAATAATGTACGCGCTGGTGATTTGTTTCAGGCTCAGAAGGCGACAAGCGCGTGGGGGGTTTTGGAGGCGGCGGTGGAGGTGTCGGCGGTTACCCCCATCAGGCCGACTCGCCCACCGGAGGGCTCGGCTTCCCCATTAAGAGCGAGGCCAAGGAGGACCATCTGGGCAGAACTATGAGCAACCACATCATTCATAGCGACTACACGGCTAACGGTAAGACGATATGCAGGAGCAGACAGGCAGCTAGGGATGACGTTTCTTGCTACTGCTGCTGCTGCTGCCGTTATCGATCAATCTGCAGCGCGATACAACGACTTGATGACGGACTACGTATTTGATGACGTACATTATCCCTATTCATTCTGCCTTCGGCTTCGGTTTGTGCTGTGCTTCGGCACTCATGCTCGTACACACTGTCTGTCTGTGTCATTGCCGTTGTCTACAATATTATTATTATTATTATTATTATTATTATTTTTTATCCGGTTTGTCCGGCGGTTCGGTCTATAGCAGAACTGGCAAAACGCTATCGATCGATTGTTGTGTGGAAAACTGTGATGTAACATAAACACACTTACCCAGCCCGGGTGTTAATAAATAAATAATAATAAAATAAATTATCATTATTATTATTATTACAGCACCACGATTTACTACTATCACTACAAGAATATTTCTAGTGTAAGGTCGAGTTGACCTTGACACGCCCCCCGCCCCCCCCCCCTTCCCCCTACCCACGGATGTAGTTCCAGCGACCACATCGGTTTGCCGGGGGCATCCTTCCCACAGTTCGCAGGTGAGGCCGGCGAGCACCGTGCGAACAGTGCGCCACGAGACGAGTGGGCAGCGAGTTAACATCATGGCAGCGGTGCTGAGCGGTGTCACCGGTCACCTTCGTGATGATTCCATTGTGTCGAGCACGGTCGAGCTGCGACGCTATCCTTGCCCCCCTCACCCCCCTCACCCCCCCCCGCCGTCTGTTTGCCCGTCCGCCTACCGGTCCGGTAGCCGCAGACGACAAACACCAGAATCACGGCGAACTGAACTGCCGCTCAATGATAAGTGTGAGCGTCTTGTTTTTGGACGTCGCCGAACACCGAACGCCGGGCCGCCGTCAAGTGCGCGCGTGACGTGTGTGCTTACAGTGTGCTGCTGCCGCCGCTGCTGCTGCTTCTAAAAATCAAAGCTGCTTTAACAACGAAGACGACCGACGTTGACCGACATCTACGACAGCAAAGGCGGAATGACAACAACAACAACAAAAACAATGACGACGACGACGACAACAACAACAAAAACAATGACGACGACGACGACAACAACAACAACAAAAACAACGACGACGACGACAACAACAATAACAACAACGACGATGACGACGGCGACGACGACAACAACAACAACAATCACAACAACAACAACAACAACAGAACCTGCTGCAGAAACAGCATTTGCAGGCCGACAAGCACAAGCACGGCATCATGGCCACTACGACACTGTCACACGATGCTCGGTCTCTCTCTCTCTCTCTCTCGCTGTCTCTCATAGATGGTCGGCGAGATTTTCCGTGCCGAAATCGCGTGACGGCTCGGTTCTACTTCATCTGTACGCCGCCCCACGTATGACATTTGTTTGCAGCAGATTTGCGCTGAAAAGCAGGAGCAGCAGCAGACAATCGGATGTACAGTAACAGCAGCTCCAACAGAAGAGAATCAGATGAACAGTAACAACAACAACAACAACAACAGTAAAGACAATAGCAGCCACTACAACAACAACAACAACAACAACATCAACAGCTCCAGCTACAACCAACATCAAGGACAACGAAAATTGATGTCAAGAGCAACGGCAGCACAACCCGCAGCGGCGTTAGCACGTTAAACTAGAAAAACTTTCGCCGTTACAACAATTAATTCGTTCCGACTGCAAAATGTTTGAATTTTTATTGCTTGCGGACGTTCTTGCGGGTGGACTCATATACATCCGGGTGGAGAGTGTTGGAACTTGGGAGAAAAAGTCCAAACAACTACTACGAGAATTGCTCGATTGGTCGGCAAATGACTGCGCAATTTGCTTGCAAGCCACTAGTCTACTACCGATTAGAAATACTATAGTTTTTGTAATATTTCCAAAGCTAATTTGGGAGTACGACTACTGCTGAAATGGTTGCAACCATAGACTCAATACAAATCTCGTGCTCCTAGCTAAGTAGTCAGCTGACAAACATGCGACAAACCTGCATCGCCTTTTTAATCCGACGAAAGTAGTTGAGGCAACATGGGCTACTTCGTCACTTCGGTCGATTTGCACGCGTTTACGTATAAAAAAAACTCTACACATAAGCCGGAACAGCCCAAAATGGCATTCTAGTTCACGTTATAAAACCAGAACGATACGAGAAGTCGTAGTAGAGTACTCTATACATTCGTACTCGTAAATCGAACGAATAGGAGCAGTTTACACAGACTTGACTTTGTTGCTACGGTTACCTGCAACTTGTAGATGGCTCAATGTAGTTGAGTTCGTCGTCGTCGTTGTTGTTGCTGCTGTTGCTGATGTTATTATTGTTGTTGCTGTTGTTGTTTTCAATGATGGTGTTGCTGTCGCCGTTGTTGTTGTTGTTGGTGTAGCCATTTTCGATGTTGTTGCTGTTGTCGTTGTTGTTTTTTCTGTCGCTTCTTTGCTGTGGTTGCTGTTATCATTCAGGCTGCTGTCGCTATTGTTGTTATTGTCGTTGTTGTTGTTGTTGTTGTTGTTGTTGCTGCTGCTACTACTGCTGCTTTTGTTCTCGCTGATATCATCCTGGTTGTCATTTCTATTGTTGTTGTAGCTGTCGTTATGACAGTCGCTGATGTTGTTGTCGTTGTCGCTGTTGTTGTTGTTGTCGTCGTCGCCGTCGGTGTCGGCGGCGGCGGCAGCGTCCACGCGTTATGCGTACAACTTCCTTTTGGCGGGCGTAATGTCATCTATCTAGGCTCGGGAGCGTCGCCGTAATCGGTTGGCTGCAGCGTTGCTGACAGCGACAGACTGACACAGTAGTGGCGGCGTCGCGTCGCGTCGCGTCCAGCGTCTATATCCGTGCGCCCGCCGGTGCGGTGGTAGTTGGCCACTTCAGTGGTCTTTATCGTCGTTGTCGTTGTCGTCGTCGTCGTTCTGGACTTCATAGTCGACTTCATTGTCGGTCGTCGTCGTCGTCGTCGCCTCCATCATGCATCCCTCAATCCCTCCTGCCCTCCCTCAATCCCTCCATCCATGCCTTCATTCATTCATCCAGCCGCGTCCTCAATGTGCTCAATGGTCTAACTGGCACCAGCCTGCTTGGTCGCCTAGTATCAGTAGCAGATGGTGGGCTGACTGACAGGCACACCGAGAGAGAGAGAGAGAGGTATATATAAGTAAGAGAGAGAGAGAGAGGTAAAGAAAGAGAGGAGAGAGATACTCTCACAAACACATACAATACTCAGAGAGAGAACGAGAGAGAGACACAGAGACAGACCAACATATGGACAGACACAAACTGTTCATTGGCCGTGCGCTGTTGCTGCCGCCTTGATCAGATTTACTGCCACTGTTTCTGCTCATGCTTCTTCTGCCTGCCTGTCGTTGGTGACGCTCTATCAGCAGTGCGACCGCCGGCTACGAGAGCGCTACTACTACGACTATTGCGGCCAAGTTCGTTGTCGTTTAGTTCGTCGCTGTGTTATTGTTGTAGTTGTTGTTGCTATTGTTGTTATTGTTGTAGTTGTTGTTGCTGTTGTTATTGTTGTTGCTGTTGTTATTGTTGTTGTAGTTGTTCTTGTTGCTGTTGTTGCTATTGTTGTTGCTACCCGTAGTGCGGCTGGCTGTTGCGTTGACGGCCAATGGCCGTCATCGTACTGCTGCTGCATGCTGCACCGAACGGTGTCGCGCCGACATTTACGCGGGGCTGTTGGCTCAAGCTTACAAGCTCGCACACACATTTTATATATCTAAATATATATATATATATATATATATATATATATATATATATATATATATATATATATATATATATATATATATATATATATATATATATATATATATATATATATATTACAGCAGTTCGCATTATTGTTACTGCCGCCACCAGTACCCCCAGTCCACCTGACCGTCATTGTATTGCCGATTACTGTGGAAGTGATATGGCTGGCGCATCGTCGCCTTACTTGAGTTGTACCTTTAGTTGTTGTTGTTGTTGTTTTCGTGGCAGTTTTTGTCGGTTACGTCTAATGTTGTCACCGGCTGCAGGTTACTGGTGACATTACGCCGCTGACGTGTCATATGTGTAGTGAGCGACTAATGTCGTTGTTGTTTTTGTTGTTGTTGTTGTTGTTGTTGTTGTTGTAGAAGTTGTTGTTGCTCTTGTATCTATTCTATTTACTTCTGCTATTTGTTGCTATATCTATCATTATTCTAACTTTTAGCGTTGTTGCTGCTGGTGCTGTCGTTGTTGTAGTGGTTGTCGTAGTTACGGTTGCTCTCATTGACGTAAATGTTAATGTCGTTGCGTTTGTTGTTGTTGTTGTTGCTGCTCGCCTTGTTGTTGTTATTGGTCGAGCTTGGTCCGAAGCGACTTGTTGTTGCAGCAGCTCACTATTACCGTCAGCTGTAGGGAAACTCGAAGAAGTCTAGTCCAAAGTCCCGTTTTTGAATAGCTTGCCATGACAGCGGTACCGCCCGTATGCCCGCCTGTTGTTCATTCACTCCTCCGACTCCACTTCTAGTCCAACTCAGCTGCATGCGTTGGCCACGACTTTAGCGTTACGTTTCACTGTGCGACAGTAACGGGGCGCCTGTATTGCCGCTCGCTGTTGTTGGTGCTATTGTAGATCAATATGATGATGTTGATGGTGTTGTTGTACTTCTCCAAGAGAAAATCCCGACGATTTGTCTCACTTTGCCTGTCCGATGACAGAGATGGGCCATAATACTACGCGCCTTTGTCGGCATTGTTTGCCCCATTAAGCATTACATCGAAATCAAAAGCGGAGCTCTACTGCACCACCACCAACAACAACAATAACAGAAGCAGCAATGCATGTTGACACAAGCATTACTTCTGCTAGTTGAGAAACGGGTTCTGCTGTTGTTGCTGTTGTTGTTGATGTTTGCTTTGGGTGCTCTTCTGCCAACAATTTCAAGTTGAAGTTATCCTAACACGTTAGGCATAGCAGCCAGCTGACGATTGCCGCACTCAGATCACGTGCGACTCGGCTCGCGTTGAGTGCTGAACAAAGGTAGCCATCGACCCAAGTCGATGTCATCGTCAATTGTTGTTTTCCGCTTTGCCTCACGTGTGCCCTTCCCTAGCGGCACCAATCTACCTGTTTCACGACTCGACAAGGCGCTAGGCGTATATCGTCATAGAAAATGGCTAGACGCCATTGTATCATGCGCCTAGCATACAGTAGTAGACTCTGAGCCAAAACTCCCTTTTGTTGGTTATTAGCCAGTTGCCTAGTCTCCGTTGACAATCGGAAATCACCGAAACACCAACAACATTAGATGCGACTTCAGGCTACAGTGAAAGACCTACTTAAAATTAACGTATCATAACACTAATCAAACTCAAACCATTTTATTCACCTTCAATGTGTATTCAAATGTATAGTTTTATATTTACAATCTGTAAAGTAGTATATATATATATATATATATATATATATTTGTAATCGAATGAGAATCGAGAAGTCGTTCCTAAGCTGTCGGAGTTCAGCTTCGATGGCGGTTATCCTGCGGAAAATCTTGGGTAGGACAGTGTCGCTTCTCGGCCCAGGTAACAATGTCCTGCCAACATTGCGACCGGCAGCGTTAATACCGTTGCCGTCATGTCTGCCTCAGGACGTTCATCTCGGTTTGTCTCGGTTCGCCACACTTCGGACGTTGACACTAACGGCTCGACGGCTAGTGTTCTCTCGTTCGTAAGGAAGAAGAAGAAGGAGAAGAACAAGAAAATTCCTCGTTGCGGCCTTTGCGTTGCAGCGTTGTGCATGACGTGCGTTGTTGTGGCCACTCGCGACAACCCGCACCTATTGAATAGGGTTCCTCCTCCTTCTCACATTCGTTTCATTGATAACTCTCCGACCGACCGAGAGACCGATTTGGTGGTGGTCATAGTCGTTGTGGTGTTGGCTTTTGCAGAGCCGCCCGCACCACTTGGTCCGTCATCTCTGCAAACTCTGCCGCCGCCGCCACCACCATCATCACCACCACCACGACCGTCTCTTTTCATCATCATCATTCTCCTCCACCACCACCACAACCACAACAACCACTGCTTCACCACGCCAACTGCTGCTGCTGTAGTAGCTGACTATTGCTGCAGCTGTTGCTGTTGTTTCTCCTCCAGCTGTTGCAGCTGCAGTTGCAGATTCTGTTGTTTGACCGTTAGTATGTCCGACCGCCCATCCGTCCGACCGTCAGGTCCGTCAGACAGTCCGTCAGTGTGTGTTTGTGTAACTGTCTTTCTATCTGTCTCTATTGTCGGTATTGTCGGTTCATCATTCGTTCCGAATGATGGTGATGGTGATAGCTCGATGTGGCGGAGCCAAGTCAACCCCCCAAGCCAAGTGGGGAGAACTGAAGCCCGAAGAAGCACGCACGCGCAGGCAGACAGCCAGGCAGATCGACATACAGGACAGATAGAAAGACACAGTCGAAACACCGATGTTGACGTCAACAACGCTTGGGTAGCAACAGCAGCAGCAGCACATTATAATTATATGTGTGCTGCCTGTGGATCGACTGAACGATAGCGACTCTAGCGGTCTGAACACTGACGCTGTTATTGTTGCTTCGTTGTTCCTGTCGTCGTTGTTGCTTCTTCTCCGTTGTTGTTGTTGTTGTTGTTGTTGCTTCAGTTGTTATAGTTGTTGTTGTTGCTGGTGTTGCAGTTGTTGTTGTTGTTGTTGTTGTTGCAGTTGTGGTTGTTGCTTCAGTTGTTGTAGTTGTTATTGTTGTTGTTGGTGTTGCAGTTGTTGCTTCAGTTGTTGTAGTTGTTGTTGCTTCAGTTGTTGTTGTAGTTGTTGTTGCAGTTGTTGTTGTTGTTGTTACCGCTGCAGTTGTTGCTATTACTGTTATTATTGTTGCGACGAATATTGTCGCCATTTTTTTAATTGTTGTGTTACTATTGCTGTTATCGCCGTCATCATGGGAGCATACACGTTAGTCTACAAATGCCGCAGACCACAGTAACAAATACCCTGAATATATATATATATATATATATATATATATCATAAACCAAGATCGCGACGACATCATCACCAACAAGACAACGTCACCAGTTCGTTCTATTATACCCTTCCTGCGATTCCGTCCGCGATTTCTATCCCGAAAGATGTGAGAAGAGTCCTGTCGTCCCGGTTGGACCGACGAGCATTGCTCGGTCACTCATTGGTGGCCATGAAACAAACGAAGATAGCTGCTGGTAGCTCGGAAGGCTGTTCTTCAGTCAGTGACACCGCGTCCGACGGACAGCTCAAAGATGCCGAACACGATGCCAAATGTGACGGCTACAACCAGCAACGTCGGGCAGTTACTGCGGCTGCGGCTGCTGCTGCTGCTGCAGCAACTGCTGTAACGACAGTGTGTCATGAAACCATCTCGTGTCGCATCGCCTTCTCGCGCTCGGAGCGCCCGCTCCCGCCCCGCTACAGTTGGCCCCATTGACTGACAACTGGCCGGCCTGTCTCATGATAATGGTGGCCAGGTGGTGAAATCGACATGGGAACCGGCAACTGCAGTACTAACAACAACAACGACGACAACAACAACAACAGCAACAACAATAACGACAACGACAACAACAGCAGCAACAACGACAGCAGCAAGAGCTGGTGCTTCTCGCATTTCTTTTTTGAGGCATCTTGCCCCATGTGCACGTACGACCGGACCAAAGTTGCGCTAGAACGACGTTGGCATGGAAAGAGGACGGAAGTGGCGGAAGCGCAGCATAAGTATTTTCGAATAAATATTCGAACCGAAAAAAATACGACATGGCTTCAAACCGCTGGCATCGAACAGACTTGAGACCACTAGGTTGTATGGAAGTAGCAGGTTATCTATCTACTCTTACTATCTAGTTACACGAATGGGATTGATAATGAGAGAGAGAGAGTCAACGGAGTGCCGCGGTTTAAGGTTCACCCCCGTCTACGCCACCGAGTTGGCTAGCAATGTTGCTCATTTTGACCGGTGTCTATTTGGCTTTGCACTCTTTCTGTCACTTTTTGGCTCAGTAAATCGAGCTGTCTTGTCCATTTATTAGCGCCAACGATGACGATCCGTTGTCATCTGCGTCGAAGAGCTTGGGTGGTGCACTTCTGTACGCGGCATCCGAGTGTGTCGGTGTGCCTTTGCGTTCGTGCGCCGTTTGCTCAATGGCGACATGCTTCACTGCTGAAACGCTACCTGAAGGGAACAAACCCGACAGACAAAGAGCCTAGACATCGAACGAGCAAGCGAGAGGACGTGCAGGAAGCAACTTGAGCAGAAGCAGCATCAATAGAGAGAGCAGCAGGATCAATAGAGGCAGCAGCAGCAGCAACGACTTTGCCAGCCTGTGTGAATGAAGAAAAGCCGAACACAACCAGATCATAGAAATCAGCCTCGAGAAATAACGCGATATGGAAGGGGAACAAGGGAACCTGGGAACGAGGGACAGAGAGTGAGAGGGGGGTGAGAGAGAGAAATGGGAGAAAATAACAGCGGCAAAATCGAGCTGTTCCGGGACTAGCAGGATGATAGAAGTTCTAGTGGTGGTAGAACGGTAGCAGTGGCAGCGGTAACAGTTCGTAAACGAGTCGAGGCAGCCCGTCAGCAGGAACAGGGCACCGCTCAAGTAGGAAACTCCGAGCGCGCACCCAACAAAGGCTGCAATTACCACCACACTGTCACCCCCGTCGTACCCCCCCCCCCTCTCCTAGCCCCGTCGTACTCCCGCCGCCCTCACCCCGTACTCTCATTGTCGGCGTCCTCCGCCTGTGCTGCTGCTTCACCATCGTTGTCGTCGTCGACGACGGTGTTGGCGTCGTGGTCATGGTGTTCGTCGTTCTCGTTTTCCTTTTCCTTTTCGTTGTTCTCTGCGCGCACTTCAGCCCTTAAGCTGGCGTTCCTGTGACGAACGTCAGGACGAACTCGCCGGGCCACGAAGGAGACTGAGAAAGAGAGAAAGATCGAGAGAGAGATAGGGAAGGAAAGAGAAAGAGAGAAAGGACGCACAGAGAAAGATGCCGACAGACCACCGAGCAGCCAGCCAGCCAGCCACTCATCCAGGCGGTGGCGGATGCAGCGACTGAAGAACAGTTCGAGCGGTCATACAGCGCTTCAGTGCATCCGTCGTTCGTTCGGCTTTTTCGTAGCTCGGTTCGGCCAACCTCCCTCTCGCTCTCCCTTCTTCGAGCATTGGCGGCGGCGTTATCATCATCATCTAATCATCATCATCATCTTCGTAGCAACCTTCGTGGTAGTCGCGTTGCCCTCCATTTCGTTCGCCCCGTCAACGTCCCGGTGGCGTGTCCTAGTTCGGCTGTTGCTCCAGGCACACGAAAGTGGGCGACCGAGCAGATAGATAGCCAGAAAGACAGAAAGACAGACAAACAGACATACAGAGAAGCGGACACAAGAACAGGCGCAGGAAGTAGGACAACCTGCAAGCCGCTTACATTCCTCTGGGTTCCTGTCCTTCTTGTTCTTCCTATTCTTCAGCGCCACCCTCCCTTTAGCCACAGTTCTCGCCACTATTGCTGGT
This sequence comes from Dermanyssus gallinae, assembly GCA_003439945.1. Taxonomy (NCBI): domain Eukaryota; kingdom Metazoa; phylum Arthropoda; class Arachnida; order Mesostigmata; family Dermanyssidae; genus Dermanyssus; species Dermanyssus gallinae. The sequence continues at coordinate 68,515 of QVRM01006011.1, forward strand.
GCTGCCGCCGCTGTCAGAGTCCTGGTTGTCCTGGCTGTCCTGTTCTTTCCTGCCCTTGCCCTTCCTCATCCGCCTTTTCCTCCTCCTCCTCTTCCTCCTTATGTGTGGCACTCGACATGGTAGGTCTGGTGATCAACTTGTCTTCTCTCTCTCTCGAATAAGGTCACCTGCCGTGGTCTTAACTCTACCCTTTCGTAGAACGCTGGACAACGTTCTCGTCTATTTGACAACGCTCTACTCATATGTATTTACAGGGTAGTGGCGCACTAGTCATAGTTATAATTTCCCCAGGTGTTGCGTGCTCCATTCCTCAGTTGTTAATCAAAGTTTTTTTGAGCGATGCAAATTGAAAATAGATAATAAATTATACCGCTGAGAGACAGCTACCATGCTGCCACAAGGGCTGCTGAGGAAACCCTAGATACATTTCAGAATGTCCGCTTATGCTGCCGCTCTAAGCGCACCTGATATAAAAGGGCAACATGTATACTTAGGTATACATACCAAGCGAATAATAAATCCATAAATTTAATATTCGGGTTACACAAGAACAAAATCTCTACCACCAAGCTGTGTCATGTCGGAATCAACCTCTTCACGTGTTCTGCACGTCCGTGTACCCTCCATCATATCCCTACCATTACCGTGTATTTATCTATATATTTATCTATCAATGTACCCACCTATCATATATGGATCGATATAATTTATCAGTCATCGATTTAGACAGGCGAAAATATTGTTGCAGCGATAAACGGATAACTACTACATGTTCATCTATGACATATCTCGATTGATACATAGATATTTTAATACGCACATATACTCGTATAGATGTATAGATAGATAGACCTGTCCGTCTACCAATCATATGTCTATCAACCAGTTCTGCTGGTTGGTTGTGCGTTGGGTCGATATACCCCCACCGTCAGCGCTATTCTTTCCTCCCGAGTTTTTCGTCATGAACATTACAACTGGCATCGACATTGCCATCATCATTGCCACAGTTTTCTACTGCTAGCGTTACCCTAATTAGTTCTTCTTCTACAGCTACTACAGCATCGACAACTACGTAGACGGTAGTAATTCTACCATTACCAGATTGTCTATTGCAACTATTACTACTGTTGCTACAACTACCAGGAGTGCTATATATAGACTCCAGTTCACTCGCATAGAAATATAGGCCACAGTAACAGCACCATCGCCATTACCAGCACGAGCACAGCCATGTGAGGGAGGGGCGAGAGAGAGAGAGAGATAGTGGGAAGTCATAAGGGAAAACTATGTCGACAACAACAACAACAACAATGAAAATAACAATAACACAACCTCAGCAAATATTGAAACTCAGCAAAGCATGCAAAATTCAATTTGCTGTCTATTTGCACTGCTGCCTGCCGGCCGGCCGAGCGACCGATGGGCCAACAGGCTGACGACTGCCTGGAGCACCCTCGTCACGGGCACGAATATGGCTCGGTGATGCTTGTTGTTGTTGTTGCGGCTGTTGTTGTTGTTGCGACTGTTGTTGTTGTTGCTGCGGCTGTTGTTGCGGTTGTTGTTGTTTCTGTCGTCGTCGTCGTTGTAGTCGTAGTTGTCGTTAGACAACGTCGACATTTTCGTCGTCGTCGCCGCCGCCGCCAGCCGCCCCCGCTACGCACGGTAGCAGCGGGGGCAGCTGGCGACGTAGTCGAGTGGCGAGCGAACGAACCCCACGGTAGAAAACGGCTTGGTCGCCGCTTGCGGTTGTTGCTGCTGCTGCTGGTGTTTCGTCCAGACTCATAGGATGATCCGTCAATGTTGAACATCAATTGCACCGCCATCGTCATCGTTTTCGTTGTTGTTGTCCTTCTTCTTCTTTTTCTTCTTCTTCTTGTCGTTGTTTGCTTCTCTGGACTGTGGACATCCGCCTTGTTGTAATATTTATTGGTTGCAACAACGACCGCGACGACAATCATGACAACAAAAACAACAACAACAACCCCAAAGGCAACAACAATAACCACAACCGTAAGAACAACAACCAAAACAGCAACCATTCGATACTCATCGCAATTATAATGACGCCGATGATGATGATGATGATGACACTGACGGTTATGTTACTGATGCTGTTAGGAGGAGTAACGTAGGAATGAATAGTCGGCAGTCGGGGGAACGGTGGGGACCCGACGGTGGACGGCCGGCTCGATCCCAACCAAAGCAATCGGTTCTCCCAGTCTCCTAGTTTGAACGACATCTGGGTGGCAGAGGGACTCGAACTTCGTCATCAAGAGCCAGGCGGCATGCATTCAACCATCCAATGTAATGCACAGGCTAGTGGACGTGGTGGTAGCGGTGGTGGTGGTAGACGCACGCAGTTGAACGCAGCGATGCTCAACGCACCTATAATAATGAAAATAGCAATAATAATAATAATAATAATAATAATGATAATAATAATATTAGTAATCATAGGAATAATGGTACATCACGGCCGTCATGGGAAAGTCACTCAGTCAGCCAGCGTGTCCAACCGTCCGTCCGCCCCGTCAGTCAACCGGTGCTGTTGTGGGATGGATGAACAAATAGACAAACAAAATAGGAAGAAATAATGAACGAGAGAAGCCGGCAACGAGTATGGGAGAATAAAGGGAAAGAATTCGAATACCCGAGAGAGAGAGAGAGAGAGGGGGGGGGAGCGCACGCGCGAGAAAAAAGAGAGAGAATGCATCAGGTCATCTATCTGTCTGTCTGTGTATCTGTCATCACTAGCAGAGATGCACTTACTGAAATCGTTTGTCGCTGTCGTCGACGATGACGACGACGACGACGTAATGTCGTGCTAACGAAGAAACTAACAAACGAACCAACCAACCAATCGCGACCGGGCTAACTAGCTGTGACAATTGAGTGACATTGAAGCACAATGATACAACGAGTCGTGACACACGTACGCGACCAAGGGTCTTCTTGTCCCTCCTTTCTTATCTTGAATTCGCGAGCATTCGCCGCCGTCCTAAGGAATGGTGATGATAATGATGATGAAAAATAACTCGTTGCCTCCAGTTTGCTTGCCTTGTGGGCGGCAGTAGCGGCATCAACAGCTGCAGCATCATCGGCAACGGCAGACACGATAAGAACGAGCCAGCAATGGTGGCCATAGGCCGAGATGAGGGCAATAGCAACAACCTCAACAGCAACAACAACCATAGCAACAACATCAACAGCAACAACAACAACAATCGATTGATCAATCGATGACAGGCGACGAACGTCGGGGCGACGAACGAGCAAAAACCACCCAGCTACCATTCCCGACAGTCAACCCCTGACGGCCTAGCTTGTTACGTGACCCAGCGTCCAGCTGAAGGCGTTACCGCGAAGACCTCGGGGAAGAGACTGCCACCGACGGGACGACCTCGATCGCGGTCGTCCGTGGAGCTGTCAACTCGCTCCCTCCCGTTTACCTCTTGGGGGATTTAGGCTGGCTACTGTAGCCTTTGTAGGCCATTGTACGCTCCCCCCATGCCCACCATACTATAAGGACCGACCATGGCGGTTAACCGGCGGCCCTGAAATAAACTGACTGTTAGAAACGTCGCGCAACATCATACACTGTAGGTCACTTACAAAAGTAAACATGCCAAGGGACTGAAGGGTTAGAACCTGTCCCTGTCTCTCGTGACCCACCTGCACCAGCAGCACCGTCTGCAAGAAACTGGCCGAAATAAGGGCAAACGTGCAGGAACAAAGGACAGGCTGATTTCTGTCCTTGAGACAATAGCCTCGCACATAGCGCGAGGATGTTTTAAGAGAGGAGATAGTATACTATTGTTGTTTAGATTCGGTCATTCGATGGCATCGTGAAGTGAGCATTCGACTGTGAGTCGGGGGTGGATGTCGTTTTTTTTCTCATGTGGGGTAGTTGGGATAGTTCGGGGGGCGGATGGGCGTAGGTAGAGAGGTTCAGCTCTGCTGCTATTTGTGTCTCTTTTGCCTGCTTCGGATTCTGACCTTAGATCTATCCTTCTCGCTTGACACTCATACTCATATCTGATATCTGTGCGTCACCGTTGTTTCTGGCTGCTGCCTGATCGAATTTCAGATAAGTCGATGGACGACCCGCTCCGAGGATCGGCCGGTGGTGGCCAGACGCCGCAGGGCAACACGCCCGGCCCGAAGGGCAAGAAGATGCGCAAACCGCGAACCATCTACTCCAGCCTGCAACTGCAGCAATTGAACAGGAGATTCCAAAGGACGCAGTACCTCGCCCTCCCTGAGAGGGCTGAACTTGCAGCGTCTTTAGGACTCACCCAAACTCAAGTAAGACAATCAATCGCCGCCTAAACTACTTCTTCTAGCTGCGTAGCAACAGCAGCAGCAGCCGCAACGACACTCACAATACCAGGCATAAATACAAATCAGCATTGTTTTGGTGTATTGAGTCGTGTGAGGTGTGACTTCATGATCATGGTACGCATTGTCATACTGCAATGTAATAATGGGTAGTCTTCTTGTTGTAGTTTTAGTACGAGTCGAATAGAAACAGTCGCCGTTGCACATAAGCTTGCAAGTAAGGTCGTGAATTCGATTGAGTCAGTCAGGATGTGTTTGTTGAACATGAAGTAGAAGCCCATTCGTTTCCCAATAGTAGCAGCAGCAGGGCGTTGCAATCGATGCGTCCACAGTGAGATAGAGGGTTGCTCCGATAGGGAAATGAGTCCGGACGTGACCCGGTTTCGGTATCGGTCATGCCGTATCCGTTGTTGCACACATCCTTGCTTCTGCTGTTTTATTATTGTTGCTCCTGTTGTTTTGTTGTGATCGTTGTTGCCGCAATTGCTGTTGCCGTTGTTGTTACTGTTGTTGTTGCTGCTGCTGCTATTGCCGTTGCTGTTTACAAAAAAATATTGTTTTTGCTTCTGCTATTGTCGCATTGCTGTTGTTGTTGTTGTTGCAGCCGCTGCTTCTGTTGCTGTAGTGGTTGTTATTGTTGCTGCTGCTTTGCTGCTGTCCCGTCGAGCCCGGTGGCGTGTTGCATTCGCGTGCGCCTCGCGGCCAAAGGAGACACATAGGTGCACGGGATCGATCCGTTGCACATTGGAAACCGTTGCACATTTGAAACCGTTACACATTTGTACTTGTATGGGTCCGTCTTACGAAGCATTGCAACGTTAAATGTTGGCTGAGGGTCAGCCCGAAAAAGGTTGTTTGCTGCCGTGTCCTGTGGTACCGCCGTGACGACCGTCCCTGCAACCGCAGATTGTTCTCCGTCCAGTCCGCGGGGCAGTTCTAGCAACCGTAGCAGCGGCAACAGCAGCAGCGGTCCTGCTTATGTCGCTTGTCTGTGTGTGAATTGTGTCCCGGTCCTGTCAATCTGACTTTAACCCAACACTGACACCTGCCCACCGCTGCCTGGCTGGCTGGCTGGCTACTTATCGTATCGGCTGATCGTGATGACGTGACCATCGCCAACATCTTTCCACTTTAACGCCCATGATGATGATAATAATGATGATGATGGTGACAATGACGACGACGACGATGATGAGGATTATGATGATGCTGGCAATCATGCCTAACAATCGCGATGGTCATGAGAAGCATGATACTTGACGGAACGACTATCCCGCTGCTGATTCAGGTGGACCACGATGAGGGGGCTGTCGTATTTCGTCCCTAGCGAGGCGTGTGCGTGGTCGAACCGACAACACTGCGCATACGGGACACTGACATGTGACCACCACAGTGCTTTGTTTGTCTTACTGCTGCTGCTGTTGCTATTATTCCAACCGTTGTTGTTCTTGTTGTTGTTGCTATTGTTGCTAATATTCTTATTCGAGAACAGCAGCAGACGACAACAACAACAACAACAACAACAACGATGGTGGTAGTGGTGATGAGGATAATACTCATGATGATGATAATGATGATGATGATGATTGTGATGACGATGAAAAGGAGACATCAATTCATTCATCGATTTGTCTGTCCATTCGGTTTCGGCCTGCCTGTCTATAGATCCATTCATCTATATTCTTCTACAAACGGCACAGGGTTCTTGTTGCTATCGCTGTGCCGCCGCTGAACTGTTTTTGCTGCTTCAGCGCTCTCTAACACTCTTTTGGTAAGCATTTATTTATATCTATCTCGACATCGGTTTATGGCAGACGTCGTGTGTGGCTGCAAGCTTCTTGTATATATATATATATATATATATATATATATATATATATATATATGTGTGCGTGCAGGCATTTGTGTTTATTTGCCGCAACAACATCACGTTGTTTGTTTGGCCACCGTGGCTGGTGCGATGTGAAGGGCGCGGATGCAGCGCGAATACGGCGTGTATGATGCTGCCCTAGGGGTCCACATGGGTGTAGAGTAAGTTGGTGGGTGTTTGCTAGTCTATCCGTCTGTCTGTATGTGTAAATAAATGGATGAATAAAGAATGAATGAATAAATAGACAAACAAATGGATTTATGCACTATATAGGTAGC
>QVRM01006011.1:80000-240000 GCA_003439945.1 Dermanyssus gallinae
GGGTCGTGGCAAAGACTGCAGGTGTTGTTTTTGTTGTTGTTGTTGTTGTTGCTGTCGTTGTTGTCGTCATTCATGGTACTGCAGCTGGTGGTATTGTTGTTGCTGTTGTTCTTACTGCCGCTAGCTTGTGGTTAAAGTGACGACACCACATACAGCGGCGTGGGCAGGACCCGCTGTTGGCGCGCCCGATTCAGCTACGACATCGACGACGACGACGACGACGACGAGCGTCGGAGACAACAATAATAGAACAACAACAACAGCAGCAGCAACGACGACGACGACAAAGACGGCGGCCGCAGGCCCGCTAACCCGTCATTCAGGCGGCAGCTGTTGCGTCTGCTATTGTTGTAGTAGCCTGTTTTTCGTTCGTTCGTCTTTTGTCAGCGACTGTAACCGTCCTTCTGCAGCAGCAGCAGCTCAACATTGAGAAGCGTAACAGCCAAGTTTGAGATGATAGTGATAGCGGTGGTGGTGGTGATAGTGGTGATGAATGGAACTAAACTGCCCCTCGTCCATCTGCTCCCCTCGTTGTTGTTGTTGTTATCGTTGGGTGACTCAATATGGCCTCAGGAGCAACAGTACACTGCACCGGAATAGAAGGGGGGGAGACAGCGACGATGATAAAATAACTACGCCCGTCGTGCAGGTAATACTAGGATAGCCAACAGTGACAGGATCGCTCTGTTGTTGCTGTTAATATTGCTGCTGCTGTTGTTGTTGCTGTTGTTGCTGCTGCTGCTGTTGTTGTTGTTGTTGCTGCAGCTGGTGTCACCAACGTCGTTGTAGCGGGTCAGACCGTCAAACAGACAGCCGTTTCGTTGTTGACCGCTCGCAACTGTCGCAGGATTCACTGACGGACGCATGGCATAGACAGGCGGCGCGTTGTTGGTCGGTCAGTTGGACGGCAGACTACTGTGAGTAGTGACTGTCTGACGGTCTCTGTCTGTCGGTCTTTCTATCTATATGTCTATCTATCTGTCTGTCTGTCTCAGTGACGACGGACTGTCTGATGGACAACAAATGACAGACGAACAACGAACAATTGCTTGCTGGCTGTAGGACGACGACGACGACAACAACAACAACAACGACGATGATGATGATGATCTGCTTTGCTGTTGCTGCAGCTGTTGTTGTTGTCGCTGCCGCTGTCGTCGTCTGCTGACGGATGACGGCTCTACTACGACACTACGTACGAATGGGGATGAATCAACGACAAAGACTGAAGAATGAATGAATGGTCGACAACTGGATGAATGGATGACAAGTGAAACACAACGTTGTTGTAGCAACAGCAGCTGTAGTGGCATATATAGCCCCCCCTCCATCCCCCAACCCCCGGCCTCTCACCCTTGCTCACTCTAGGCCATATGTCGAACAAACACGATGAGCGATAACGTATACCTAACCGCATAACAACCACAACAACAACGACCGACGACAACAACAACAACAAGAGCAGCAGCATCATCATGTTCATCAAGAAAGAAAAAGCCAGTGAGGCGGTGGCCGCCCTACAAGAAATCGTGGTTGCACCAGCTGTGGTTGTTGTTGTTGTTGTTATATTGTTGTTGTTGTTGCTGTTGTTGTTGTTGTTGTTGTTGTTGTAGTAACAAAACGACTCGTGTCAACATTTGCAGTATTGCAGTAGACCTGTCTGTCTGTCTGCCAGTCGACTCAGCTGTTGTTGCTGTTGGCCAGCAGTTGTTGCGAAAGAAGTTGCAAAGTTTGTTGCGGCCATCACAGCAGTATACAACAACAACGACGACAACACCAACAACAACAACAACAGCAACAGCTGCAATAACCGTACGAGACAACAATCATCGTGACACAGACAACACCAACAGCAACAACAACAACAACCATTGCCGGTGTTAACGGTAATACAAACGTACACACCTGTTTGTGAACATGAATACCCATATATATATACACACACATTATTTATATTTATATATGCGCACATCCAGACACAACCACATACACATACGCACACCGTACATGACTATATATTTATATATATATATATATATATATATATATATATATATATATATATATATATATAGGTTTCAACATCGAAACTCTACAACGACTACACATTTCTGGCAAATATCATTGACACATATACACACAGACAGACAGACAGACATATCGTGGTGGTGATGGTGCGGTTACCATTGTACAAGTAGTTGTAGTAATACTACTATTACTACGACTACTACGATTTCTGCAATGTCAGCAGCAGCAGCAACAATAGCAGCGACCGTCGCGGAGCGGAGAGGGACTGGCTTGAGCCCCGCCTGCCGCCGGCGCCAATCTATTGTCGTAGTAGTAGAAACAGCATGAGGAGATTTATGGCTCGATTGCTGCTGCTGCTGCAGTGGCGGCAGCTAATGCTGCTGCATAAAGCGATTTATGATGTCACCACCGACGTCCACCACCGGCACCATCCGTAGCGATCGGAATACGAGCAGCGTAAAAGCGTTTATGTCGCTCTTGCCAATGGCGTGCTGCTTGGTTGAATAGCTCTGAATCTGAGCTAGAGCCATGTTATGCCAGCTACTTATGTGTGTCTCACCGCTTTATGATCTCCATCGTTTTATGATCCACCGCTTTATGATCCACCGCACCCTATAAGCCCTTACTATATATCAATAAATTCGTTCATTCATTCGTGTATTTATTTATGTATGTATGGAATCAGCCGTCACCCCACCCGGCAGCAATTTTTCAATCAAAGCCCTTTTGTTGTTATTGTGCGATCATGATGGAGCACTTCAGACATCGCCAGAGTGAGCATGCTCCGGCGTTCTGATACGGGTAAGCATGTGCTGGTCACGATTTCGTGTTAGGTTTTTGTTGGTATGACGTCGCGTTATGTTTTTTACTATATATATATATATATATATATATATATATAGATACAAATATTCTGCCGTACCCGTTGGTCGCGTTGCTACGCCAAACATGGGCATCGAACGAGCATTGAAGTAGCCTTTTGGTAAGGTATTATAGTTCTCGCTCGGAGATAGCACTGAGACAGACGAGAGATAGTACACGATACAAATGGTGATAGCGTTATCGCACTACCTATACGTCTCCCACTCTTCCCCGCGTTTATTCTTTTTGCCGACTTCTTTTTCTTATTCTTTCGGCAGCGGCTTCATCTTTGAAAAAGTTACAGGACTGATGGAAATGATGGAACTGGACGATTCGGGTGCAGCAAGAATCCATACTGACGTTGTTACTTAGCAACAAGTCGATGCCGCAACAGCAACACCACCAGCAGCAGTAGCAACAACAATGGCAACAACAATCATACCAATAAAATCAACAACGACAACAGCAACAACAACAACAACAACAACAACAGCAACAAAAACAACATTCGAGACAACAGCAATAGCAGTTGAGAAGTCGCCTTAGCGCCTACCTGACAGTTGGATATCTATCTGCCCGTCACCCGAGTGGTCGAGTGTATGTGTGTGTGTTTTGTGCGTCAATATGATGGAAAATCTTCCATAGCTGACTGATTGATCGTCTGGTTCTGCCGGCTCACACCGCCTCAGGCTACGAACATCAACAACGACATGTAAAAACGACAACAATGGACAACAACAAGAACTACAAAAGGCAACAGCAGCAGCAACAATAACAACAACAAGAACAACAACAACAATAAAAACAACAACAACGACTACAACAACAGCAGCAGCAACAACAGCCACAAAACAAAGACAATAAGAACAACAATGGCAAAAGACATCAACGCCATCACTACCACCACGCGGCTATAATACTCCAACTAAGAGAAGACATGGCTCCCTTCATTCTGTGTTCACTCTAAAAAGCTCGCTCGTGCTAGATGAAGCGCGACGAGAATCAATCACCACAACGGTATTATTAAAAAATAAAAAAAAACACAGCAGCATCAAGAAGTGCAACAATAGAGAGAACGACAACAGACAATAACACCAACATGAACAACAACCACAACAGAAACAGAAATTACATTCATCTACTCCAATGCGTCAATGATTGACTCAACCTCTAAACGCGTGTAAAAGTCTACTATTTTGTTAGGTTTATCATGCATGTATGTGCATGTTTGGATGTAGACGTATGGAGAGAGAGAGACGCGTGTATAAAGATGTTGCACACATATATTGAAGTGGTAGCTCCAATGGAATATGATCTGTTCTTGGTTCGTGTGTCTCCGAGATGGACTGATCTTATTGCCTCATCATACTTTACTCTGTTTGTCGTGTTGTTGCTGTTGTTGCTGTTGTCTTGGTGGTGTGTTTTTGTTGTTGTTGTTGTTGCTGTTGTTGTGGTGGTGTGTGTTGTTGTTGTTGTTGTTGTTGTTCGTTGTTTTTGTTGTGGTGTGTTATGTTGTTTGCCAATGACGGTTAGCTTGCATAATCGTTGTATTAAGCGTCGCTCGCGTATTCAGCGACAATGGCTGCTTGTAGTATTACTACTACGCTACGACTCACTAAACAACGACGACAACGACGACGTTTGTGGTAGTGCTGCTGTTACAACCCGATATGTAGAGCGTGCATACGTCGTATGTACGGGCGTCCGTATGTATGACTGTATGTCTGTATGTATGTAGGTGTGGACGTATGCGCGTATATCTGAGCATTTCTATCGGCGCTAGATACGATAGTACGCACACATAGGCGCAACTGTGACTGTTGTGTCTGTGGTCGCCTCAGTTTCACCGGGAGGGTGACCTTGAACGGTGACGCTGACGCCTACGACGACGGCGGCGACGACGACGACAAGCTGGCTCGCTAATTCGCTGGCTGGCTGGCAAGCACATTGGCTGACCGACCATACCGAAGATACCGGATCGCGTCGTTCTTTATCTTCACACCGCGCGAGGTGGCTGCTGCTGCTGCTGCAGCTGCTGCTGTTGCTGTTGCTGCTGGCCCGCCGGGCGGTGTGTCGTCTAGGGACCAACCAGCAGCAATGGCAACCATAACAACAACAGCAACAATAATATCAACAACAACAGCAACAATCATATCAACAGCAACAGCAATAACAACAACAGCAACATCAACGAAAACAACAACAACAATAACAATAATAACAACAACAACAGCAACAATAATAACAACAACAACAACAGCAACTGCCACAACAACAACAGCAACTGCCACAACAACAACAACAACAACAACAACTGCCACAGCAACAACAACAACAACAACAACTACCATAACGACAACAACGACAGCAACAACAACCAGCACAACGACGACCGCAACTTCAACAACAGCAGCAACAGCTGGAGCAACAGTTGTCATCATCCATCCATCGCATTTCGGTGTCTACTGCTGCTGCTGCTGTTGTTGTTGGCATGTTGGCCATGGCCAACGCGACGGCCAACCGAACAAGGGAAAGAAGGCTGCCGAGCTGCTGGCTGCACTTCGCTGATTGTTGTTGTTGTCGTTGTTGTTGTTGTTGTTGCTATTGTTGTTGCTGTTGTTGTTTCGGTACAGAAGCCACCGCCACCGCAGTCGCCACCGCCTCTAGTTGCCGCCAGCCGATATGTGCGGCGCGATGTTATGTATGTCGTCGGTGATTGCAGGACAACCACATGAGCACGGCTACGTAGCCGTGATGACTGTGATGTCCTGTTGGCAAAGCATGGATAACCAATCATGATAATAATAATGATGATGATGATGATGATAATGATGATTATGATGGCCATGGCGATGAGAGAACGACGTCAATGAGGAGAATGAGAGCGCTAAGGATAGGAGCAATGATTGAGGTTGAGTAAATGCGTAAATGTCAATAGATGTCGACATCCATCATCTTTCGCACGACGAATGTCTATATATATATATATATATATGCATGTGTGTGTGTGTTTGGTTAAAGATTAATCAGACGTCACCTACGAGACCTACAGCAACAACAACAACTGTAACCATCGCTACATACAAATGTTATTACTGTTGTTATTGTCTGGACGTTGGAGCTGAGAAGACGGCCGTTGCCTTCATGCGTTCCTGTCACAGCCCATACGGCTACCGGGCAAAGCTGTGTTCACCCACTAGTCTATACAGCAGCTGTTATCAGTGCCGCGGTGCCGCAAACTGTTGTTGTTGTTGATCTTGTTTTGATTGTATTGTATCCTCGTGATTAGGTGAGGTGATGACCATAGTAATCCTGGTGACAAGCAACACGTTCACTTTTAGCTTGGGCTGTGTATGTAAGCTACTGGCACAAGCATGTTCAGAAGTACCCAGCACCGGCTTATGCTCAACTCGACTTGACGGCCAGACATTTACGAGAGTAACTGCAGCAGCAGCAGCAGCAGCAACAACATTAACAACCACCACAACAACAACAACGGCAAACGCTCTTAGTGGGCCATTATTAGAAGTCCTGGCATCGGTGACGAACCAGTCTATATATCTCTATCTCTCTCTCTCTCTCTCGCATGCTATGTTTCCAAATTTCCCCTTCTATGGCTGAAGTCACGCACCAGCGGAGATGTGCGTAGATAAGTAGATGCATAGTCAAATAGACAGATAAACGGACATACAGGCAGACTGACAAATAGAACAGGCGAACCAAAGAGTTGTTGTTGTCGATTAACGATGATTGGCCGTAGTCGATGATGATGATGATGTCGATGATGACAACAACGAGACGAATAATGGCTGTTTGATCGTGCGGCATCATACGGCAACATGCCCCGATGCTCTGAAGGCCAGGGCGACAATCCGATTGGCCGACCCGAGGGGCAAACGACACGACAAAAAAGCCACGGATAGGCATTTCTGTCGGCGAAATATCAGGCGTATGTATGCGCCAGTTTGCTGATCAGCTTCAGCGTATGCCAATTACAACGACAAAAAGATAGACATAGAGAGAGGGTTAGAGAAGTAGAGAAAGAGACAGAGAACAACAACAAAGAATGGCATGAGCAATCATATAGGATCAAAAACACAACATAGTAGCGATGGAGTCATCGCGTTTCTGCAAAAACCAACGACCGTTTGTTTGTTCGGGTGCAACCCGGGACACTCTGTTCGTATGTACTTTGACTGCCGCCACCCCCCCCCCCCCCTTATTCCTCTGTGTCCTTCCATTGTCTTTCCCCTGCGAGCATTGTAGCAGCAGCAGTAGCAATAGTATCCAAAATGCTGCTAGACAACCTAGTAATGTTGGCAATGGTTGTAGCAATAGTCACTGTGTAACTAACATGATATGTGTTGCTAGGTCGCACTGCCTGCTGCGTCATGTCTCGCTGTGACTAGCGCTGCTGTCCTCGTCGGCAGTTCCTGCTAGGCGTATTGTTCCTGTTGCTGACAGGACTTCTATACGATTGTGGCGTGGACCGTTGCCGTTGTTACTGTTGTTGTTGTTTTTGTTGCCCACTGCCATTTTCGATGATGATTATGATGTCAATGATGATGATGACAACTTATTGATCTGATCGAATTTCAACCGAACGCATCATTAACAGCAATTAGCAGCAACCGTCAATGCGGTTGTGTTACCATGCTGCTGGGATCTAACTAAACTACAGTGCACCAGGCTGTCGCCCAGCAGACGACGACGGCAACAACAACATCAACAATAACAGCAATAGTGACAATCAAAACAATATCAACAATAATGGCGGCGGTATCGTTATTGATGAGGCAAACCATTTTGCACAACCATGTTCGTTTTGCCCGGTCGAAAAGTAGTACAAAAATGTTACCTTCCAAACTCGTCGCTGGCCGAATGCCTCCTTCGACTTGGCATAGCGCGACCAAAGCCCGCCTCCGGCAAGCCAAGCCGGAAACGAATGTTCATGTGCGTCAAGCAGGCAAACATTTGTTTCTGGGTGTTTTATACGTGTTCTGGGTAGCGCATCATAGCCAAAAAGACTACATATATATATATATATATATATATATATATATACACCTGTCTAGCGTCCCACCTTTCACGAAGCTAACTTGCTTAGAGTCGCAGCCTCGGAGCTGTGCCCGGTCACTCGTCCCCCCAAACGCAACAGGTTCATTGTGCTGCTCAGCTTTCGTTTTGCGGGATGATGTGACTACAGTGTTTTCCTGAAGGTATCATGTCTCACTTTCTCGCTTTTCTTTTATCGCTCTCTCCCCCCCCCCCATCTCTCTCCGTCTCTCTGTTGCTCTACCTTTTTCTGTAGTCTCATATTGACTAGCGTAACCACGTATGAGCTAGGCGATACATAGAGTACTACTGATCGCCGTGGAGGCGGTGGTTGTGGTTAATAGGCCATCTGTCCACAGATTTTGCCTCAGCTGTTTCTCTTCCCAGCTGGCCGCTGGCTTTCACCGCTCGTACCCAACGACGACGACGACGAGTTTTCGAGTTCGGCCTAGAGACAGTCCGGGCGGAAGCTTTGGGGCGCCCTGTCGCCCCCGGGGCTCCGGGCTGTCTCGGACTCGGGAACGGGAACGAACTCGGGGAGACGACCGAAAACGAGAGAGCTAGTGTCGGGTTGCTGTCGTCTTGTCAGTCGCTCGACGACCGACCGCCGACCGTCCTGATGTCATGATTCATGTGACACAGTGGGGCTACAGCAGTATTAACAGTAGTACCGGTAGCTGAACTAAAGTAGCAGCTGTACATCAGCTGTACTGTTCACCTTGTGCGCCAACTAGACTCGTCCTTCTCCAAACACTCAAGTGTCTCTCTCTATCTCTGTCTGCTAACTGACCGATTTCTCGATGTTTGGACGATGAAGTCAAGGAAGTTAAGAAAGGGGAAGTCAGACAAGCAACAAGAAGAAGAAAGTCAGACAAACAGGCAAACATGGCCAATAGAGGGAAGGCTGCCCTCCCCTCCCCCTCCTCTCTCCAGGAGTGCCCCAGGCCCATCCCGGCCACACAAGAGATCTTTTCCCGAGAGCTGAGTCTAGCCGTTTGTTCCGGCCATGACTGGTTCTCCTTTAAGAGCTGTTCTCCGGTACTACGCCTTGAGGTTGCCTTGACAAAGGAGAAACACACAGGACTTAGCTGCTGCTGCAGCAGCCGACACTTCCCGTTACCGCCGTCGTCTCGGATCTTTCCTGTCTCGCCTCTTATCCGTCATTGGTTGGCGGCTCATATCCTGAGGTCGCATTGCGCCTTCTCTCTTTCTCTTTTCCACTGTATGTATATATATATATATATATTTCTCTTTTCCTCTGTATATATATATATACACCACTCCCGGTCCATAATTCGACTGCAAAGGGATAAGGCCTTCCGAGGCTTGTCTGTCGTCTGTATACCCTTATTTTGTTTAGCTCACTTTCTGCCTCCTTTCTCTCGGTCTCTGCACGAGCCCCTCCGTGCACGCCATCGCTCAGCCAACTCGTCTATCCGCCCATCTCTCTCTCTCTCTCTCTCTCTCTCTCTATATATATATATATATATACATACATACATATAGGGAAAAACATAAAGAAAAAGAGATCGTTGACGGGACCGCTCTGCTGTCGCTGCCATCGCTGGACGTTTCTGACTGATCAGCTACCTGAGAGTGACAAATGAGACCATCGTCGACCGTCGTCGCTGTCCTTTTCATTCCACTTCACTTCTCGTCTATCTCTATCTCCCCCCCTTTTTTCTCTCTCTCTTTCCCTCTATCTTACTCTCTACTTCTCCTATTCCCCTCCTCGTTGACTGCTTGTCCAACCGTCTGCCCTTGCTGTCGTCCTTGCCGTGGGTGGGTCGTGTTCTCGTTTTCACGTACGCTCAGCAGTTATCCCTTTAACGAGAGGCAGACAGGCGAGCAGACAGGTCGCTAAGTCGGTTCCCTTACGGGCACGAGACGTTGCGGCACTCCCCCTTCGGCCGGACCCGTCTCTTGGCCTGCTTTCTGAGTGGCCGTTTGGCTTTCCTGTTTCCGTACCTGTTCCCGTTCCTGCTCCCGTACCCGTTTCTGTTCCCGTACCCGTTCCTGTTCCCGTCCTAGATACCCTACAGCTGCTGTTGTTGCCCTCCTCGCGTCCTTATCTCGTGGAAGATGTGGCCACATCGACCACCAGACCATGCCGTACTGCCGCGATACACCGCGACCACTGCCAGCTCTACTACATATACATACATTGATTTCAACGATGGTGTTCGATTGATTTCAACGATGGTGTTCGATTGATTTCAACGATGGTGTTCGATCAATTTCAACGATGGTGTTTGATTGATTTCATCGAAACGATGATTGCGACTTTAAACATAGCTATTTACCAGAGACTTTAATAGAGGTAGACCTCACCACACTTTACCTCACCAGTGGCACCGTATGGCCCGCCGATACTGTTTCCACCGATAGTGCTCTCGCGTTTCGTCGTCGTTGATGATGGTGCCGTAATGAGTTGATTGATTATCGACGACGATACGGATTAAATGCACCGCTTCAATATTTTTAGAGGCGTAGCAGACGCAGCATGGTGTATGGTGACAGCTCTGTTGCGCTAGGCTGACTTTTGCATTGCTTCGACGTCTGGTGATCGGTCGATGCAACCCTAAACCCCTCCCTCGGATTAACGTACGGAGGCGGGCTGGTTCTGTTTGGTGGCACGTTGGTGGTAATGCCGCCGCCGCCGTCACGGTTGCCGTATTTGACTACGCCGACGTTAAGCGTAAGTATGGCGTCACGCTCAGACACGCATATAGACGATGGCTGTGCACCGCTGTTAGAATCGCTCTGTTCTGGGCTTGCCGATTGTCGATTATAGACGGCATTTCAGCTTGCTACCTTATTTCGCTCTCTGCAACAGCAACTACGTTGACTGATTGGCTTGTGGGTGCGCACGTTCGATAGCTCTGTGAGACCTGTCGGCTAGTTGCTTGCATGCAGGGCGGCAGGAAGTCGGGCAGGCGGTTTTCGTTACTTCCACGCGAATTAATTATTTATTTACTCACTAGTTCTAGTCGGTTCTCAGACGAAGAGAGAAGGATGATGACTTGTCTGTCCAGTGTTGCCCGTTATACGTGTTAGTGTATGCGTGTCTCATTCTATCCCGCTTACGCACACTCTTTCCACATCTTAAATATTGTTGTTGTTATTGTTGTTGTTGTTGTTGTTGTTGTTGTTGTTGCTGGATTGTCACAACAATGATGATACGAAGACGTATCATCGTTGGATGACGCCGGTGGACTTCAACAACGTCACGTGATGGGTGGGCCTGCTGAGACGCCTCGTCAGCTGCTACAAACTAGACAGATAGATATCTAGAAAACAGATAGAGGGGGAACCTTTATAGATTCTCTCTCTCTCTCTCTTCCCTCACCCCCCGCATGTCTCTCCTTCTCGCTCTCGGTTTGTGTCTCCCTGCCTGTCGGAGAGAGAGATGCATCGATTTTCCCGACGCTGCCGCCACAGCCACCGTCACTCTTTCGGTTGGCTATTGTTTGCCACAGCTCGGGCATCCCGGGCAATCACAACTGCACACAACGTGCGCGAATTCATACAACGCTTGTATCTATATATATATATATATATATATTCGATACGTACACAGTCCGTCATTCATCTGGCCGGACAGCCAACGATCTGCATATCTAGCCGCACATGCACGCACATGTGTCCATCCATTCGTACGCTCGTATACGCATTGCGCGTATATAGATAGATAGACAGGCAATTGTTTTCCTCTATCGTTGGCGTCATCGTTGTAAATAAATTAACGCCGACGTACGAAAGCACGATGTTGGTGCTGCTCCGTCATGTGCTTCGTTGACGTCGCTTCAACCGCCTGTTGCGGGTTCGAGCTCGAAGTTCTCTGCCTTTGGGTCGCTTTCTGTCTCTCTTTCCATATATATATATATATGTTGATTGAAGGAATGGGTAAGCTTCATGACGGGAAATCATCGGCGCAGGCCAAAGCGCAGTCTTCTTCTTGGTCGTCGTCATTCTTGTCGTTGTTGTTGTTGTCGTCGTCTTTGGCGTGTGATGGATGAGATGTCACAGTGGACCCCTGCTCAATGTCCTCGACTGGTTTGGTTTTCGCCGTTGGCTTACTCAACAACAGCAGCAGAGCAGCAACAACAACAGGTACAATAACAACAATAGCCGCAGCACTAGCAATATCACCAACAACAATAACTAGGAGAAGAACAACAATAACAATAACAACAACAACAGTAACAATATTACCAGCAACCATAACTACGAATGACAACACGAACGACAACAACAACAACAACAACAACAACAACAACAACAAATATGATGAAAACCACAACAGCAACGACAGTCGCGGCGGCAGCAGCAACAATAACCCCAACAACAACAACAACAATAACTCCAACAGCAGCGACATTGGCACTGATCCAGTTGAAGGGAGGAATGAGGGAACGCCATCAGAAGCTGCTGTATCATCATTGCCACCACCGCCGCGACCACCACAACCGTCTTCATCGCTGTCGCTAACAAAAACACACACACAAAGAACACACGAAGGTCGCTTGAATGTATCTCGTCGTAGTTGTCGTCGTCGTCGTGGTGGCTATCACGATTCCTGCTGTTGTCCTGCTGCCCCATGGCAGGAGGTCGCATGAGTTGTTCCCGCACAAGTCGACTTGATTTGTCTAACAGATGTTTGCCGAAACAATGTCTTTTCGGCCAGCCGGCTGGCCAACTGCCGACGCTGCTGTTGTTGATGCGGCTGGTCGTCGTCATCGTCTTCATCTTTTGGCGCTACAGCCCTTCCGGGCACTTCCGTACGTAGGTGCCGCAGCGATACGAGGCGAGCAGCTAGCGGCCGCCAAAAGAAGCAAGGCGCACAATCTAAACCAAGCAAGTCAACTGAGCCAACCAACCAACCAATCCTGAATGAATGAATTCTGAATCAATCAATGAGTCAAGCAATCAAGCAAGCGATCCAGCAAGTACGAATAAGGCGTCCGTAGCAAAATTGAGTCACGATTGCGAGTGAGGAGGTGATTGATATCATGGTCGTCGTCCTCGCTGATCGTGGATCGTAAATACGTGGTCGATCCATGTCGCCACGTTGCGCTGCTAGAAGGAGAGATGACCCAGGAGATGTTTGGGTGCTGCATACACAGGCGGTTAATGATGGCCATTTCGACCTACCTTAGTCGTCGCGACACCTTGCTGATGTCACCGACTGCGCTGGGATGCTACTGGCTTATAATATATATATATATATATATATATATATATATATATATATATATATATATATATATATATATATATATATATATATATTCATTAATACTGTCTCGAGCGAAGAATTCACGCCATACCGATTTAAACTAGTAGTAACTAGAGTAATCACCAGTCACGTGTCAGTATATGCCCCTACGGGACTATATATATATATATATATATATATATACAATTTTTACAACATATGTTACGTATAAATGTCTCAGTTAGGATATTCCATCTCTGCGTTTTTGAACCAATTTTTTGGTTGGATAAACATCTCTTCCATATATATATATACATATATATATATATATATATATATATATGTATTCAAGGGCAACCGGCAAAGGGCGAAAATTAGGAGCAAATCGTTTACTCGATACGCGGTAATAGAGAGCGACTACAACGTCGCCAACCCCCCACAGTGTTCTACTGTTTTTGTCTAGCGGCGAGTTAGTCCGTTAGACGACAGGCACGGCGACAGGAAAGGGGCGACAGAGAGATGAATCAAAGGAAGAAAGAGACGGATACCGATAATGAGATAGAGAGAGCCGCAGAGAGAGAGAGAGAGCAGGTAGGCAGATACCTGACAGACAGGCGAAGAGAGCTGAGTTTGTTTTCCGGAGGATGGGAGGTGCGGCGCGGAAGCAACACCGCCGGCGCCGGCGGCAGCAGCAGCCGCCCGCAGGACTTCGCAGGACCGACCGACGCGTTTGAAATCGGTCCCATTCGTCTGTGGACGGACAAGCGGACCAGATACAGACAACGAGACAGCCAGTCATCTACCTATCTAGTACTTACTGAGTCACTCCGCGACGACAGGCGAGAGCCAATTGTGAGCGCGAAACCTGCGAACAGACATAACAACAACAATACTAGCACTTCGGCGGCCCACTTCATCTCAGCTCTTCACAGCAGGAGGTCGAGAGGGAGCCGATCATCGAGAGGTGTCGGTGTCTCGTAGACACCCTCTTCCGCGCAACAAGAACAAGATCAGCAACAACAATAACGACAATAAAGTCAGCAGCAACAACAACAACGGCAGGCGATCATACGACCAGGCGATCGGTGTTGTTTCAATTGCCCCCCTCCGTCCTCCTTCTGAATCCTGAGCCTCTGAATCAATGAATGAATGAATGAATAGATGAGCAAATGAATTATCCTCGTAACAGTAGTAATGGCTGTCACAATGGCGCAGTAGCGATCTGTTGAGGCGGTCTCATCTTCGCAGCGGGGCATCGCCGTCATCGTCGTCGTTGTGAACAACTGCTGACAACAGAAAAGCCGGCACGGCGAGGCTTGCCGGCGCGCCAGAGACAAATCACCTTCGATCGTGGTGCGTCGTTCTAACACCAAGCACCTAGCCGACTAGAACCGAAGAGAAAACGTTTGCGTCCTCATTGTGTTCACGGAAACGGCGCCGTGGTTGTTGTCGTCGTCGTCGTCATCATCCTCACCTTCATCATTGCCGTAATCATCACCATAATCATGCTACTAATTGTCATAATTGTACCAAGTGACAATACAAGTGATCTTCATCATAATCATGATCATCCCTGGGGTATGCCCTCACCGACTGTCGTTGATGACAACACTAAGACACAGACGACTCGATAGAGCTGCTGCGACATTTCTGTAAGTCGGCGGAAAGGAGGATTAGGATTAAGGCATTATACATAATATGGCGTATGACGCAAGCGGCATTTATATATATATATATATATACATATACATATATGGTACTCGGTGATCGTTTCGCCTAACACTTCGACGGCAGGTTACCATCTTGAAGTTATTGTCGTCATTAAAGCCTGTGCTTGACGTCGATGTTGCCTGCCGCATGGTTATGATGACGAGGTTGACGATGACATGATGTCATATTGCACATGGTCCCCTTCCCTTACCACATATATATATATATGCTTATATATATATATATATATACATATAAGCATATATATATATATATATATATATATATATATATATATACATACATAAGCATATATATATATATACGCATATATATATAAGCACACGATGTCACGGTGTCACAGGCAAAAGTGGTTGCGACGTGACGGCCTACGGCGATCTGCTTCTGTACGCGGCGACGTAGGCACGTAACTAGCAAATGCGCGACAGGCGACGAATCGAGCTTTGTGAGATTTGACTTTGGTACTTGGTAGATGCCTCGCTGATGATTCGCTCGGTTTTGTTGTCGGCGCGCTCTTTCTCCACATCAGCTGCTACTGCTGTTCCATTCGATTTTATTTCCTACCTACGGGACGTCTAGCTACGGAGAGTAGACGAAGGTCTAAGATTGCAATCGACAAAGAACGGAGAAAGAGATGACGGAATGAGAGAAAGCAAAAGAGAGCCCGATGTGTGCAAATCGTTCTCATCTAAGGCTTAACTGAAGACTGCTTGCCACCATCGGACACAGACAGTAAAGTGTCGGTTATGGTTGTTGATGTTGCTCGTGTCTATATTGTTCTTGTGGCGCTTGTTGTTGTTGCTGTTGTTAGTGTCGGCGCTGTGGTTGTTGTTATTGTTGTTGCCGTCGTCGGCGGCGGTAGCGTTGTTGTTGTTGTTTCTGACACAAAGAAGTTTTGTCGACTAACGCAGCAGAGGTCGCGTCACCAGATTAATCTTGATGCTAAACAAAAAAACAAAATAGAAGAAAAAGAAGACTAAGACGAATAAAGGCGTTCTAAAAAAAGAAAAAAACAAAGACGCAGGCGGCAAACGCTGCCACGGCCGTCTTCGGCAGAAGCAGTAGCAACAGCAACAACAACAACAACAACAACAAAACAGAAACAACAACAACAACAACAACAACGACAGAAACAACAACAACGACAGGAACAGCAGCAGATAGGAGGCAGGCATAAGACGGGCCAAATATCCGAGCGACAGCAACAACACAGGGGAATTCACGGGTGGTTGCTCACGGACGTGCGCTTTATATATATATATATATATATATATGAGTGAGTACGAATTCGCCACTTTTGGCTCTGACACTAAGAAAGAGTTTGGTCATAGTCGGTGCTGATGCGGCAACGAGTGAGGAGTGAGGGGTGGTCTCGAGCGGCCGACTCGGACATTTTCTGTTAGTCGCCGCGGTGGCAGCGGCAGCGACGGCATCAGCTAGCGAAGTTCGGCCGGTTGGCCGCTGACGGCGTCCAGTGCGCCATACACAATTTCTTCGGCAGCCGGCATCTTTGACGTCCGCCGGTTTTCCCCCGGCGCCGGCGCCAGCCCCAGCCCTAGTTGGTTGTTTTTGCTCGTTGCTTCGTTTGTGCAGGGTTTGCCCATTCCCCTCTGTTTCGTCTATTTTGCTCCATATCTCCCTCTCTCTCTCTCTCTCTCTTTGTATTTCCTTGTCGTTACTGCTGCTGCTGCTGTTGTTGTTGTTGCTGCCGTTGTTGTGTCTGTTGCTGTTGTTGCGATCCCTCGTGGACGATGGTAAAGATAAGTTGACACGCTCGACCGAGAGCGTGTTCTCTTCGTTGGCGAGGTCGGACCGGACCGCACGTCACGCCGTCGAAGTTATATTATTGTCGGTCACGTGTAGTTAGTCAAGTCTTGCTTGCACGTACGTTTACATATATATATATATATATATATACATACATATATATACACACATATATATATATATATATATATATATATATACATATATACATATACATACATATATGTACACAAAGAGGCAAAAAGAACACAGGTAGACACACGTATACACGACTACGTGTATCCAGACACTTTTCCCTCATTGCCGCAACCTTGCCGTTCGAGTGCTGTAGCCAAGAGTAGTCGCCGTTGTCAGTCGGTAACGGCATATCATAAGCAACAGGCGTCCACGCATCTGTTCCCAGTCTGAACCTAAGTCAGTTTGCGATTATCGTCGTTGATAAGTCCTACTGCTTGTCATTGCCCGAGTGAGTGTCTATCAAGTTCGACTCTCAATCAGCAATGGCGACGACTCAACGTGATATATTTATTCATTCATTTATGCACTCATTTCCCACAAAGGCCAGCTGTGTAGGTCATAATCACGTCTCATATTTATGAGACGCGTCCACTAGCCATAGCTGCTATAATCGTCATCGTTATGACGGTAGGACGGTGACGATGATGATGATGATGATGATAATTATGATATTTATTATTATGATAAGGTTAAGGTTAAGAGTGAGGAAAGTAGCTGAGAACGGAGAACATGCCGAAAAAGAAAAAACGAAAAAGAACGTGTTCGTGAGGCTTGTGGTGGTCTTGATAACGACGATTATGGTTAAGAAGACACAGCAATTATCTTCTGTTCTCGTCGTTGTCGTCGTCATCGTCGCCCTCAAATACGACGTTTTGTTCATCTACCTTGGGCGCTCACTTACCGGCGGAATCTTAGTAGGTCTGTAGGTCTGTGCTTGTACTTTGTGAACCGTCACAATTGTGCGATGCGTGATGGACCTGCACGAATATATATATATATATATATATATATATATATATATATGTTTTATTGTATAGAGCACCGCTTAAATATATATATATATATATATATATATATATATATATATATATATACATATATATACGCGGATACGTGTTTCTATTCAATAAGAAACCTTTAACGCTTATACAGGTTACATAAACGTGTAAGTTAATATATATATATATATATATATATATATGTATTTATCTAAGGACACACACATACATGAGTATGCGGAATGTACAGGAAGGAATCTACGCGGGAAAATGCAATCGCTTTTTGAATTTTCCGGTTGCATATATATATATATATATATATATATATATATATACAAGTGTACGAGGAAGAGCATTTAGTGCTCGTAATGTGTCCACGTTGTTGGTGGTGGAGGACGTTAAACGTGAGAGCGTCTTAAGTGAGAGTTCGCGGGTTCTCTTCATCTTTTTCTGGCTGCTTCATCCCTCGCTCGCTCGCGTTCGGTTTGGTCTCGCGAGGACCTCAAGAAAGATGGAAGTTGGTCGATGGTTCTATAGCGCGCTCAAAACTAGGCAAGCAGACAGACTGACAGACAGACGCAAGCAAATACACACAGAGAGACATACTGACGGATAGTTAGGTAGATAGACCGTCCACGATAGTCAGATAGAGAGAGAGAGAAAGAGACATGTACGTGTAGATTTATCGCTCCTCGGGAAGTCATTTGTAGTTAGTGTATCATTAGTGATGATAATGCCCGCGCGACCAACCACCGCTCGTCGTGTACACTTCGTTTACAGATAGTCAAGCCAAAGTTATTCGATCAATGCCGCCAAATCGGGTTTTTGCCTGCCTCGCTTTGGAATTCATTCATCGTTTACGTACATCTATATATATATACATATATATATAGGCTGCAAGTGTTGTTTTCACACGAGTTGTCTCAGATTGCCCTGTACTAAAAAGTGGGAAAGGAGAGGTACAGTTGGTACCTTGATTTCCGCCTATATATATATATATATATATAAAGAAACAAAGAGCACTACTGCGACAGACGGACGGACAGCGGAGTAGTGAAGTGAAGCTGGTTAACATCTGTGCAGCGTTTATCGTTACTCGTCGCTCGGCCCATGGGTGGCTACGGGCTATCGCTTGAAGTCGCAGTCGACGTTTCTTGTAGTTGCCGCTGGCGCCGCTGTTGTTGCCGCTATTGTTGCTGTCGTTGTTGTTGTGGCTGTTGCTACAGTTGTTGTTGTGGTTGGTGCTACAGTTCTTGTTGTTGTTGTTGTTGTTGTTGTTGTTGTTGCTGCTGTAGTTATTGTTGCTGGTGTTATTGCCTTTATTTTTGGTATTGTTGCTGTTGTTGCTTCTGTTGTTGTTATTGTTGCTGCTCTGGTTGTTGTTGTTGTTGTTGCTTCTGCTGTCGTCTTGTGTTGCTGTTATTGTTGCCGCTGTTGTTGTTGCTGGTGACCGTCATCTCTGATATATCTGTTTGGCCCGTTGGCTACAACGACAACGACAACAACAACAACAACAACGACAACAACGACGGCAACGACGAAGGCGGCGGCAATGACTGCTTTGCTCCGGTCGCTTTGATGGCTGCATGGCGACGTCTCGGACGTCGTCTTGACTGGCTTAAGGCAGACAAAATTCATCGCCAGCCGACAGGACAGATGATGGTCGCCGTGTCGTCGTCGTCGTCGTCGTTGTCATCTTTTTCTTCCTCCTTCTGCTGCTGCCGCTGTTGCTGCCGCTGCTGTTGCTGCTGTTTTTTCTTTGGTTCTGTTCTTCGGTCGGACAGTTGCCGCCTCGCAGACTGGCTGCTCGGAACTTGGCGAACTCCTCCGAGCTAAAGTAAAGGCTGGCTGGCCTTAAGGACGTTCTGGTCGACGATAACGACTAGAACAACAACAACAGCAGCAACAACAACAACAACAACAACAACAGCATTAGCAACAATGACCGTCGACAACGAGAGCACAAACAACAGCAACAGCATTAACAACAATGACCATCGACAATACCAACAAAAAACAACCACAACAATAACGATGTTATCAACAACAACAACAACAACAACATTAACAACAACAACAACAACAACAACAACAACGACGACTACTTTATATCGATGCATATACGGGTGGATGGATGGATAGATGGATGTGTAATGGCCAACGAACGATCGCCGAGTCAGTGACGATGCCACGGTTGTTGCAGCTGTAATTGTTGCTGTTGTTATTGTTGTTGTTGTTGTTGTTGCTGGTTTGCTCGTTACTGTGGTTGTTACTGTTCGTGTTGTTGTTGTTGTTGCCATTATCGTTTCATTGTCGTTTTGCTGTGCCTGCCGCTACTTCTGTGGCCGCCGTTGCCGTTGCTGTTACCGCTGTCAGTTGTGATGATGGCATTGTTTTCAATTGCCTTTCTAACGTTGTTTATTGTTTTGATTATTGTTATGGCATGTATTGTGTTGTTGTTGTTGTTGTTGTTGTTGTTGTCGTCGTTGTTGTTATGAATATTTCTATTACTATCATCGTCACTGCCGCTAGTGCTACTGTCGTTTTTGCGCTAAGACTATTTTAGCAACTGCTACTGCTGCTGGTATGGCCGTTGCTACTGATATTTTTGTTTTTGTTGTTGTTGTTGTTGTCGTTGTTGTCGTCGCGTTGGTTATTGTTGCCGCCGTTGTTGTTGTTGCCGCCGTTGTTGTTGTTGTTGTTGTTGTTGCTGATGCTGCTTGTGTTGCTGTTGTTGTGATCGTAGCAGCAGCAGTGATAGTGATGACATGCGTATACGAGCACACTGCAAGCACATTGCGTTCGTC
This sequence comes from Dermanyssus gallinae, assembly GCA_003439945.1. Classification (NCBI taxonomy): domain Eukaryota; kingdom Metazoa; phylum Arthropoda; class Arachnida; order Mesostigmata; family Dermanyssidae; genus Dermanyssus; species Dermanyssus gallinae. Next base: position 100,484 of record QVRM01006011.1, read on the forward strand.
GTGAAGAATCAACGTCGACATCGTCGTCGTTGCCCTCATCACCCTCAGCAGCAACAGTGCGAGAACGACCCGCAAGCCACCCGTCACCGTACAACATACTTCCTACCTGAGGCTTCACGGCCTCACACACGTGAACACGACGACGACGACGACGACATCGAAAGCTATGATGGTCGCCGCCGCTACCGCCACCGCCGCTGCTATTATACCACCACCACCATAACAACGAAGATCTGTAATTTTATCATCGGACTTTGCAGCTTCGGATGCTCATGCCGACCGACCGACTCATCGTCATGATCTTCTTGATGATGTTCATGTAGTAGTAGTAGTTGTTGTTGTTGCTGTTGTTGTTGTTGTTGTTGTTGTTGTGATGATATGTCTGACGTTCGTTACAATGCCGAGTCTGGCGCTGAATGGCCGATTGTTGTTGTTATTGTTGTTAGTCCTGCCTTAGCTGTTGTTGTTATTGTTTTCATTTCGCTTCCTACAATATTAGCTCGTTCTCGTACACGATTGCGTTTCTACGCCAAGCGTTAATACATGCAGATCATCAATAATACTGTTATTTCTAGTAAATTGTGTTGTAAGTAGAGTTGTGTTTTTTCTATCTTGTTGTTGCGTCTCTCGCTGCTGCTGCTTCTGTCGTTGCGTGTATTCCTGATGTGCTGCTGCTGCTGTTGTTGTATTGCGTGCTGGGTGTGAGCATTATCTTTCGACATGACACTTTATTTTGTATTGTTACTTCAGTGATGTATTGTGATTTGCACTGTTTGCCGGCACCGGCCGTAGTACGTGGTGTCGTTTCAACGTTTCAACAGCATGCAACATGCGTTGTTGAGCAGAAACACGTGTATGCATATCGCACGGGATCCGCAATATAAAGAGCAACAAGCAACCACAATTAGGCAACCAAACAAATAAAGAGCAACAAGCAACCACAATTAGGCAACCAAACAAGCAAGCGCGTGCGGTGAAGAAGAGGAAGAAAAAAATAGAGTAGCACTTGATGACATGACATTAAATTCATGAGTACGTTTGCCTGTCATAGCCGTCTCCGGTGTGGCTGGTGCGATGGTCCGAAACACCAAAAAGTGAACGACTTTACGAATCTCGTCACACGTCCTTGGGGACTTCACTCATCCCCTCTGAACAACAAACCTGCCCTCCCCCTTCCCTCCCCCTGCCTAAGACTACTCAGTCGGTCCCACGGGCCGAGAGAGGAAGTCAAGCGCGGTCATCGGCTGGCTGTCTGACTGACACGATGAAGCGGGGGGGGGAGGCTGCTGCTGTTGGCTGATGAGGTGGCGTGAAGGTGAGAACTCACTGTCGATCTCTATCTTGCGCGAAGCGAGGCAAAATGTCTTTTTGCGCTTGCTGATGCAGCAAATCGGCCACACAATCACCACCACAGATAGCCAGCCAGTCAGAGTCAGTCGGTCAGTCGTAAGTCACACCCGCTCGATTACTCGTGACTCGATAAGGCGACGACGACAGCCTTTCCTCCACCCTCTAAAACCGGAACAAACGTTACTTGTGGATTGCTACTACGTCCACGGAGATCGAAGAACAAAGGTAGCAAAGAGAGAAAGAGGGAGAGAGAGAGATGGGTGGGGTAGGGGCGAAATACTACAGAACGACAGAGCGAGACGGCTAGACAGGAGACGAAAAAAGATCAAGGCGGTCAAAGGATCTCCCGCTTCTATTTCCCTCGTTTTCTCTCTCTCTCTCTATATGAATATATATACATATACATATAGAAATGATAGTTACCTGGAAGAGAGCAGACGTAGGTAGACGCAGGCAGAGCTCGACTAAGGTCAGCTCACCTCAGCGTCTGGGTACACACCTTCCCATAATAATGATCAAGCCGGCGAGAAAGGCGTCCGTCCGTCCGTCAATCAATGAGGAGAAGGAAGGACGCCAATGGGGGCTTCTTGACGATGAGTGAGCTCGATCGAGTCTACACTCCTGCCTGCGCAGATTGAGGTGACGTTGGCGATGAAGACGAAGACGAGTTCAGGATCTAACCATTAAGTAGAGATGCAGCATCACACAGCGCCCGCCGGCGTCGACCTACGAGGAAAGTGCAACAGGAAGTGGTGCAGACAGTGCCTGTCGCGGCGTTGGCGGCGGAGGCGGGGGTGGCGGCGGCGGCCGGCGGCCAACGGGGGTACAGGGGGGGGGGGACACGGCCACGAGAAACACCTCCGACCAATCCCAAGACCGCGAGACTCGTCGAAGTACAACCCTTTGATTCGCGCTGCTCTTCCGCACTCTGTCTGACACCCCCGACACTTCCCCCTAACTACAACACCCTAAACCCGACACCCCCGATATCTTCGCTCTTCCTCCCTCCACCCTCCCCCCCCCCCATGAAGGCTACGAACACTATCACGGCGATCATGCTCACATGAAGACGATGCTGCTGCTGCTACTCATGATGATCTGATCCGCCCAGCGTTGGCTAACCGCTCGCAGGTCCGCGCCTCTTCGCCTGCCCGCCTTCCAGACAGCGAACACTGGTACTGCGAAACGCAAACACAGGAACTTGCCGATACGGTGTGGCACAACCACCACGACAACCACCACAGACACATTAGTTCGGGGCGATGATTCGGCGAAAGGCGCGTTACTTGCTAGCACGTCGTTCGAAGTCTAACCTATGGAACATCCAGCAGCAGCAACAACAACAACAAGAACAGCAGCAACAACAACAAAAACAACAACATCAACACGATTACAATAATTATTATTATGATGATGACGACGACGACGGCAACAAAACACGTATTTAGGCTTCCGTCTGATTTCGGGTCCGGGTTCCGAGTCAGAATTTCGGATGTTTTTCCGTTATTTCTTTCTCTCTCTCTCTCTCCCCCCCCTCTCTCTCTCCGTCGGTCACTTCCTTCTCTCGTTTTTTCTCCGTCTCTACGAGGAGATCACCTTTTTATCATCATCATCATCCTTATTACACTTATTTTTATCGTCATCAGTCTTATTACACTTGTTATCATCATCATCATCATAATCGAACATGCAATAGTTAGCAACGTGGGCAATAGAGGGCAAACTATCAGTCGAACGACTGCGGTTATCGCAGTTGTTCTGCTGCTCCTGTTGCTGCTGTGAGTAGAAGCTTATGGTCTACCGCATGCTATTGGTAGCTTTCAAAAGCCGTGGCTCACCGTAAATCGACAAGCAGACCATCCTGGTTATATTTATGAGATCTCTTCACACGGACGGTTGACTTAAGCACCTCTTCCCTCTCCCCCCTCTATATATATTGCTACGTTCATGTTCTTTTTTTTATTCAGTGGATCTAGCAATATATATCTCAGTAGATGATGAGACGACCGACGGCCGTATTGGCATTCTTTTTTGTTTTGCTTTTCTTTCGTGTTTCGTTTTCTGATCTCTCAAGTGATCGCAAAGTCGTCGTCGCCATTGTTGTTGTCGTTGTTTTTGTTTCTCAGCTCTGTCAAGTTGAGACCCGCCAAGTGAAATACGCGCGCACACCTCACATCTGAGTCGTTTTTGAGCTCGTCTTGTTTTTGCCTGATCATATCCTTCAAACAGTCTTTGAAGTCAGTTTCTGCTTTGCCCCTCCGTCTTTTCCCTACTGCTGGCGGTCCATCCTTCGTTCGAGGCCCTTCATCTGACTGATTGCTTGCTACTCATTCAGCAACAAACTTATCGCTTTGTGTGTCGCTTGCCGTGACGGTACGTACTACAAATGCGGTACTATAGACGGTCAATTCATTCCACAGTACTGGTATTGCAGTTTGCTTATATATATATATATATATACTATTTGAATGGAACTTGGGGCTACATTATGAGCTTACGGCGGTTAGCTGCTAGACACGAAGAGAGATATTCAAGCTAATATATATATATATATATATATATATACACGCGCCTGTGTGTATGCACATAATTATGCGAGTGTGATTGTACAAGTTTGTGTAAGTATGCATATACGAATACACGAAGCTCTTTATCGTCGTCCACTTGCGTGGTCCGACCGCTTTGGGTGGGCTTGGTTGGGTTCTTGAGCTGGCCGCCAGCAGCTGCAAAGGCGCCGTCATTGCCAGTAGAAGCGCCAGCTGGGAGTTTGTGGTAAAGTTTCGTCCATTCAGCCAGCTAGGTAACCAGCCGCCACTGCTGGCGGTACCAAAATGTTCGGTATTAGCTTATCGCCGTACATTCACAACATGATCATCGTATAGCGGTCTGCCTACCGCCAGGGAACGACGCTTACCCTGCAGCAGCACCCCAACGTGCTCTTTGCCTGCACATCTTCGGTCTGGGGCTGGTAGGCACCCAGTCAGCCTTCAACACAACGCGCCCCTCAACCAGCTACCTCAGCTAGTCTTCGTGGCCAGTGGTGGTGGTGGTGGCGGCCGCAATGACGCCAGTAATGTTAGTAGGTGGTGACTAGGGGCGTGTAGGGATGCGTTTGCCCTTATGTACAGGCCCTGCTGAGCCGCCTGCTCTTGTGCAGTATGTCTGCCCTTGCGCGACTAAGGTACGTGCTTGGCAGCTTACACCACAGTCACCACCGCGCGAGCAGCAGGAGCAGCATCAACGCTCAGGCAACAATCAGGTCCAGGACCACGGCCAGGTCCACTAGCGTCACAACCAAAAGCAGCAGCAGCAGCAGCGGCAAAGGCACTGGCAATAGCGTCGTCATCGTCGTCGTCCTCGTCGTCGTCAGCATACCAGGGCCACGACGGTGAAATAGCCACGGCCACTACAACTACACCTGGATCTCTCTCACTTGGATCTACTGGCCACACCAGTTTATTCCTCTTCCGCCTTGTCTTTCTGTTGTTCCTCGCTTCTTCCCCTTCGTTCCCTTCTGTAAACTTATTCAAATTGCTTGGCGTGTTTAGCAGATATAAATTTTCCTTCTCTCGTCGTTCGCTTTCCTTGCCTTTAACGCACGCACAGCACCGCTCCGCACCCACCGCGTTCCTCTATGCGATTTAGGCCTAGGCCAGCCGCCGCCGCGACAGGGAACACTTGGCGGCCTCGAGGCCTCGGCTGCGGCGGGCGCGCCGTACGAGAACGACGGGGAGGAATTACTCTTGACGAGGCGAAGCACTCGCCGCTGGCCGCTGAGGCACGAAGCTCGTCCGCCATACACTGCGCGCCACCTATCTACACGTACGCACGGACACGACACAGGCAGTCCTGCATGATCTTTCCTAACCGGACAGAGGACGGCCGCAGCGTAGTGCAAGTGTGTCTGCATGATCATCATCTTCAGCAGCAGCAGCAGCACCACCACCACCACCAGCATCATCACTGAGGACGACTTCACGTGTTCTGCGGCTTGCGGACGACCAGGACGACGACGCCGGCAATGGCCATAAGAAAGAGCGGCGACGACCGTGGTCAGGCTCCCTCCCCCCGAGCGCCTGGTTGTCCTGACCCAGCCCAGTGTAGACCATCTTGCATAGGCGTCGCTCTGTCCTGGCATACAATATCCGACGGGGCCTACTCCACTGGCAGGGTAATTCCGTGTCCCGTTGGCGTTTGTGTCTGTCTCCCCTCTCCCGCTTTCTCTCTCTCTCCCTCTCTCTCCCTGTATGCGTACGCATATGTCTCTGTAGGTCTCTCTCTCTCTCTCTGTACCTCTTCCGTGCTTTGCCCATACGGCTTGCAGAGGACTAAAAATTGCGCCTTCTTTCGTTATATATATATATATATATATACGGAGTGCAAGTGGCTTGCTTTCCACGTTGTGATTATCCCTTATTATCATTATTATTATTACATACGGTAAATATGTTGATCCTACTGCTGCTACAATTTTTGCTGCGGCGGTGACGGCTTCTCACAATTTGACCACCACGTCTTCTATTCCACTACTACGCCACTGTTGTTTTTCTCGGTAATGGCAAGCTGTATTGCGTCCTTACCCCTCAATAGGTAAGTAGTGCTAGTAGTGCGTTGATGTATCTAGTAGTCGTTGGCTATACAAAGCAACCAACTAGACGAATCAGGGCGCAGATTGTCGCTGTTTTCAAGGAAGCTTAAAAGCGCGCACGCGCTCAAATAGACGGATATACACTACTGACACTGAATTAGCTCAAGCTTCAGTGAGCATACATTTTGGTCTTTGCATATTTATATATATATATATATATATATCTGTCCAATATTTGGTGTTGTTGTGGTTGTTGTTATTGTGCTGGTTTGTCTCAACGTGACCGACGCTTTCGACGACTTGGGTTGACCTTGAATTGACCGTGGCAGCAGGTCCGACCGTTGGTTGCAATCGAGCCGCCGTCGAGACCTCGTCACCGTCAATGTTGGTGCGACCGCCAACAATGCTGTCGTCACTGTTGTCACTCATCTGCGACTCAATCGTCAGACAGCAACGACTGAAGACGACGTCTTTAGAGGGTTGTTGTCGAACGGCCTGCAGACGACAAGGGACGAGATCTCTTCCTTCCCCCCACGCACTTTCCACGTTTATGTGCGCCTGTGTGACAGGCTATTGTACTACGACGGCTGACTACAGCCATGTATGTACTCATACCTAGGTACCCCCGCATTCGCGTGCACTGCGAGGTGTAGGTGTCGGGACTAGAGGGCGGAGTAACCGTGCGTGTCACTCTGTCCGGGCGTGCGCCACGTTATCAGAATACGACCGGATCAATGAACCGGAATGACTATGTGACCGGATCTACATACGGCCGAAATATACGACCAATAGTATACACCAGCAGTGGCTAATGGCCACGTGTTGCTACAGAGTGACTGCCGGCAAAGTACTAACGTATATATATATATATATATATATATATATTATTTACGTAGTATTTACGTGGTTATCAGGAGCGGGTGCGGTGAACGTAGCCAGGCATAGCTAGTTACTTTTTGCGTGCCTTAAAGCAACAACAGGAGCAACAACAGCAGCCAGGAGGGTAAAAGACGACGAAGCAGAGCGGTGCTAGAAACAGTAAAGCAAAGGCGGTTAAGAAGCGCCGAGGTCGTCTAAAGGTGCGACTGGCAAAAATGATGGAGGGAAACTATGCATCTGTCGAGCCGAGAGACACAACCGATGAACCAGCTCGAAGCGTCTGCTGGTGTTGAAATTGTTGCTGGTGCTGTTTGTAGTCAAAGTAGTTATAGTAGTACTAGTAATAGTAATATTTAGTAGTATTAATGACAATTTTAGTAACAGTCGTCGTCGTTGTCGTGGAAACAACTTGGGGGCACCCCCCGCCCTCTACTGGTGGTATGGTGGGCGGCGGAGGGCTTGACGGTGGTGGTAGCTGTCACGAGTGGCGTTGGCTTGCTCCAACCTGCTTGAGGTGCGCTCGCCCGTCCGTCTGACCGTGCGCGGTTGGAAGAGAGGGGGGTTGTGGCCCCCGTATAGAGGATCTTAGCTAGAGGGGGGGGGGGTTATGGTCTTGGTGGTGTGGTAGCAGTGATGTTGATGATGGAGCTCTTGTTACACACTTGGCTGGCGGCAGAGGATAGTAGTAGGTAGCCCACAACCGGACCCCATCAGCCCTTGTGGTTGTTGTTGCCGTTGTCGTCGTTGTTGCTTTTGTTGTTGATGACGTTGTTGTTGTTGTTGTTGCTGCCGTCGTCAATTGCTGTTACCCGCCTCGTAGGCAGCAGCAGCTACGGCTGAGCTAGCACCGCCGGCCGGACCAAACGGGCTAACAGACAGACCGACTACGAGCGAGCAGGAGTCTTCTCGAGTTTCGTTAAATTTAAACCCAATCGATCAAAATAATTCCGCTTCTATGGTGTATCTTCCGCCTCCATCTCCCTCACCAGCCTCCTATTGGGGTCTCTCTCTCTCTCTCTCCCATTCTCTTGGTAGTTCGATTTTCTTCGACGCTTTTCTTCGGCTCTACAATTTCTCCATACTCATCATCAACATCATCATCATTATCTCTTTCTTTTTACTTTCTTAGTTTCCTTCATCTAGTTTTTCTGGCGCCTTTTCCTCTTTGCCCGGCCATCTTGACAGTTCGTCTTCACCGTCGGGAGTCGGGAGTCATCATCACACCTCGCTACTCGTACACTTTGGCTCTATCGTTACATCGTTTCGGTTCAGCAAAAATTGGCTCTTCCACACATACACCTCCTTTTTTTTGTTTCTTCTATCATACCGTTTCAGTATCAGCGATTTATTTGTGAAGATGCGAGCACGTTAGAATAGATACAGTATTAGCATACATAAGTGGGCAGAGCACGCGAGGACTTACATGCGCGGCAATCGTTGAGTTAGAATATGCATTTATTTAGATACATTGATAGATAGATAGATAGATAGATCTGTGTGCATGCGTATCTGATTTGATTGTGCCGACACACAACATTCACTACAATCGCGAGAGTCGTCGAGTCGCGCGATGGGCCAGGCCAAGTCAGCCGGACAGCCGAGCGCCCCTTCTGCAGATAGATCTTGCGCTTTTGACCCTCACGAAGCCTCGAAGCGCACAAGCTGCCGCCGTAAGCTGTCTCGTGGCGATGGCCTGATGACAATCGCAGCGCAACGCCGCGACAACGACCTTCTCCAAAGGACCTTCGTCGTCGACTGGCCTACTCGTCGCTTGCAGCACGTCCCCACTCACCCGGGGCTCCCCCTTCGGGTGCTTCTTAGGGCTCCATTTGGCATGGCTCGTTTGCGGACGACCGCAATGGCGTTCCTTCGCGGACGAACGAGGGAGCGACCGACGCACTGGCCCTGCTCTGTTCTTTTCTTTCGGACAGCAGACGACAGCCAGCTGAAGTATGTGATGACCACATTGCGTGTGACTGATCATTTGAGATGAGGGTCGGCTCGGCCCGGCCCGGCTCGACTCGGCTGGGGTCGAACCAGCCCGCCGGCCACCCGGGGGTTGCCTTGGCCGCTCGTATAGCCATTGCTACTTCTTCTGCTGTGTCATCCAGGGGGCGAGCGGGGGGTGGAGGGGGGCGTTCAGGGTACGAGGGTCCACATTGACGCTGTCGCATCTGTCTCTAATTCTTCCACTTTTACATCGACATCGACTCAAACTACCGCACCGCTGATACCGCTGGTCCAGTTCCTCACTTACGCGCTGACTCACGCATCAAAAACAAAACAAAAAGAAAACAGAAAGAGAAATGCTCAGCGTAGGTAGGTTGGTAGATGGTTGGTCATGTCGATGATGACGAGCAAGATGACGTTGATCATCAACGACGGCGACATTGGGCGGGCAACGACCATGACAGTAACAGTAGCAACAACAACAGCAACAACAATAACAGAAATAACAGCAGCAACAACGGCGACGACGGCAGCAGCAGCAACAGCATGCTAACAATAACAAGTTTAGGGGCAGCGAAACAATTCTAGCAGTCCGCGGCGGCATCGATTACTTTCGGGAGCCGTTACCCCCTCTTCTCCTCTGCCAGAGGTAGCCGCTTTAGCCAAAAATATAGATCAAGAAACATTAGTAGCTCGTGTAAAACGTATATGTATTTATATATATATATATTTTTTTTTTGCCGCTTTTCTGGCCCGTGTGCCTACAGACACCATTGCAACAATATCATGTATCAATAACGACCAATATATTAATTTAAACCTGCAGATTTAAACTATGTTTCATACATAGTGAACTAATATTTGATCTGAGCCCATTCCTATATAGCGTTGCACGCGTATTCTGTGTACGTGCTGTTTGAGGTACTTGGTGTTGTTGTTGTTTGTGTCATTTTGTTGTCGTCGTCGTTGTTGCTGCTGCTGCTACCGCCGCCTGTTATTGATGGTGTAGTAGTTGTTGTTATTCTCTACTGTTGCTCTAATCGTTGTTATAAGTCGTGCATCGGGCATCGTAGTGTGTACGCCATTCGAGTTCGACTTTGTCACGAGGGTCTGACGACCTCGTAAGAGACTGTTCGCTACGTGGTCCGTCATGGGACGCTCATCATGGGACGTCGATGGTTCGAAACGGGTCTGCCCTGCCGGCCTGCATGAAACAGCAGCCGAACGAGCAGGTCGAACGTAGAACACAAATTGACTGGTTGTGTCGGTCGGCGCAACCAGCACCATCACGATGATGCCAGGAGCGGCAACGTATGATGACAATGCAACGAGCGGGAACTGCAGAGGCCATGTATCTATCTGTATATGTCTGTCTGTCTGTTTTTCTGCCTGTCTGTCTGTCTCGTTATGTCATAGTACGGTGGCGCCGTGTTCGTGACCTGTGCGACGTATGATACGGGCCGCCGTCGCTCACTGTCGTGGTCGTGATTCGGCACGAATCGGGCTAGATTTTCGCATCGATTTGCCGACAAATTCCGGGGAGACAGTCGTACAGTTTTATTGACGATAATAATGACAGTGATCTGATGATGACGATGATGGTGATGATGAGAAGATGCTGCTCATGATAGAGATGGTGGTAGTACTCAAGCCGTCGGGGAAGGGGGGTAATACTCGGTGGTGGTAGGTTCCAGTCGATGGACAGGTTGCTACTGATTGCCGTTGATGTTGTTGTTGCTTTTTGTTGCTCTTGTCGTTACTGCTGTTGATGGTGTTGTTGTTGTTGATGGTGTTGTTGATGGTGTTGTTGTTGTTGATGGTGTTGTTGTTATTGTTGCTGCTGCGTTTGGTGTTGTTGTTGCTGCTGCGTTTGGTGTTGTTGTTGTTTGGTTGGCTGTTGTGCTTGTTCTTCGCCATCCTCCTTTTGGTTGGTCGATCCTCCTTTTGCTGGCGTTGGTGTTGCTGCTGTCTGTGGATCGCGGACTTTGTCGTTCGATGTCGCGACATCGCGGCGTCTAGGCGGGTAGGCGAACGGGCGGTCATTGGGTAGCCAGGTAGGTTGCAGAAGCGCCGGCGGTAGCAGTCAGTGAGTCTGCCTGTCTCCCTTCATCCCTCCCTTCATCCCGTCCTCCCCATTTGAGGAAGCTTTGAAACAGCACAAATCTGCGGAGCGAGTGCATATAACATACGACAAACAGACAGAAAGACAGACAGAGAAAGAGACGGACAAACCTGCCCACCTCGTCTCAGGACGATCGTACGTACGACACATCATCATTCGACACAACATCCTCTCTACCTCGAGCCCACGGCACAGCCTCACGGCACCTGAGCCCAAGACCAAGACAACTCCTGTGCGGTGATGATCTTCCCTCAGCCAGGCTAGCTAGGAAGCAGTTTGTCCTTCACTTAGATAGATAGGCGATCCCTTCTTGTCACTAGGCCCGCTGGTTGTTGCTGATGTTGTTGCTGTTATGCTGTTTCTTCTTCATACTTCCTTTCTTGTTGCCGATACATGAGTGTGTGTGTGTGTCGTGTCTATATGATGCACGTCTATGTGAACTTGCCTGCCTGCCGCCAGGTTCCAGTCGAGCTTGGAGAGCAGGGGGCGGCACTGGCGGCAACCAACCAACCGCCTTCGGTCGAAGCGCACCTTGCTGAAGGACTTGCCGAAGCCGCCCGGCCGGACGGCCGGCAAAGTTTGACCGTTCGGCGGCAGGTTCACGTGGTTTCGCGTCTTCGCCGAAGGTGGTGAACTAATATAATTTCCGTTGTACGCTGGTTCGATAACGCGAACAACGTACAGCGTACGCTGTCGGCGACGATCCGAGTTGACTGTTAGCGATAGTCGGCGTCATCTGCCGTTAGTAACCGCCGCACAATTTGATGAGGTCACTTCGGTTGTTGGTGATGAGCTTTTCGCTGCTGCTGCGGCTATTGCTGCTGTTGTTGTTGTTCTTATTGCTGCTGGTATTGCTGTTGTTGTTGTTGTTGTTGTTGTTGTTGTTGTTGTTGTTGTTGTTGTTGCTGCTGCTATTGCTGTTGTTGTTGTTGTTGTTGTTGTTGTTGTTGCTGTTGCTTCTGTTGTTGCTACTGATGATGATGATGATTATGGCGGGGATGATAATAGTGATGGTGTTGTTGCTAGTGATTTCGATGTACCTGTCGTTGTTTCTTGTCGGCACTTACACCCATTTGTGGTCGTTTCGTGTCTACGATTGCCGACTGCTACTGCTTCGCGATCGTTTACGGCCGAAACAATAACAGGAACTTCAGTCAGGCTACTTGCCTGATCATATTTTGAATATGGCAAAAAAAACGGCATGATGTGATAACAGCTCAAATTGGCGCTGGCTATCGAGTCTATCCGTACATTCTGCTTCTGGATGGCGAGGCAAAATGATGCACTATTTACGGCGTTATTGTTTGTCGTCGTCATCGTCGTCGTTGTTGCTGCTATGTTATTGCATTGTACTGTTGTCATTGTCGTTGTTGTTCTTGTTGTTACTGTTGTTGTTGTTCTTGTTGTTGTTGTTATTGTCGTCGTCGTCGTGCTTATGAATGTTTTTGCAGCCGCAGCCGTTGTTTTTTTAGATGCTGTTACTGTTGTCGCTGCGACTGTCGCAGCTATGTGGTCATTGTCGTTCGATTTTCTCCGCTCTTCCGATCTTCTTTTCCTGTTCTTCTTCATCTGCCCACTGAACGCAATGAACGCGCGCAAGCGCGAGATGGCAGAAATTTGGCCTCACGTAACGTTGTTCCGTTGCGTTAATGCCGCCGCCATCGTACGCCGTGGTCACTATACATATACGCGGTGGCGGCTGTGCGAGGCTACGCGAGATCGACACGAGATATGTACCTACGTATCTATCTATCCATCTAGCTGACTATGTATCTACGTATGTATCGCAGTCAGCCTCGAGGCTTGACCGAACGCTGAAGATACCGTGCCGAAGCACCGCCGAACGCCACACGGAAGCACAGCCAACGAGCAGCGTCTCGTGTATTTGTCTGTCTGTCCGTCTGTCTGACGGACCGGTTGAGTCACTCACTCACTCAATCACTCGCTCGTAGGCTGTCTTCTAACTAATTAACTAACTATTTTTTTGCTTGTTATCTGTCTGCGTACATGATGGTGCTGGTGATGATGATGGTGATGATGATGGTAATGATGATGGCGATGATGATGATGATAATAATAAAAAAAAAGGGCGTTATCACCATGCTCATAGGCATCGGCGCCGGCGTCGTATGTCTTCGGTATACAAATACTTGGCGCGGGAGTTTGGCGTTTGCTGTGGTGTTGTTTGGGTCGTTGTTGTTGTTGTTGTTGTTGTTGCCGCTGCTGTTCTTGTTGCTGCTGCTGTTGTTGTTGTTGTTGTTGCTTGGCTTATTGTATTGACAGGTCTGCCATTCACGAGTGGTTGTAGTCAGCCTCATGTTGGCCCCGTCACCAGCATCACAAATATGATCACCGACAGCAACCACAGCGTCAGCGACAGCAGCAGCAGTAACGTTGCAGAGCCAACGCAAAAGCCAGCCATTCCAATCTATACAAACATCGAACGAACGAACCAACCAACCAACCACCCACCCACTCACCCACCCCTCCATCCATCCAGGCAAACCATCCGTCCATAAAGTCACCCATCTATAGAATCTAATCAATGGTTTGCTTCTCTTGCCTTAACATGCCACCGTCGCCGCCATTGCCGGTGGTGGTGATGGTGGTCGTGGTGGTGGTGTATTGCAGTGGTGCGGTGCAGCTGACGCCCGTGCTGGTGTGTGTGTGTCTCTGGCCGTGTCTGTTTCTGTGCGTGTGCGTCTTTGTGCGCGTGTCTAGAGCGAAACAAAGAGCGTGTACCCGCCGCCGACTGAAATAGAAAAACACAAAAAAGAAAAAGAAAAAAACGAAAGAAAGAAAGCCGCCAGGCCCCGCGGCGGGTCCGGGTCCGGAGTGGGCGTATTGATGATGAGAAGCGGCTGGCTGGTCTGCTTTGCTGGTCCGTTTTGTGTCGTCGGCCGGTCTCTGTCTGTCTGTCTGTCTGTTTGTCTGTGTGTCTGTCTGTATATCTGTCTATCTGGGCGTCTGTCGTGTGTCCGTTGGTTGATCGAACTGTCCATTCGTACGATCCTTTCCTTCCGTCTGACCGTCACTCACTCACTCAGTCGTCGTGTTTCGACGTGGCCGTTGTTCGGATGGCTGCCGCCCTACTTCTTGAGACCGAGCCACCGAGCGAGACTGAGAGACACAGAGAGAGAGGGAGAGAGAGAGGAGGGGGGAGCGGGAACGAGAGAAAAGATAGCTTTCTGCCGTCACATCATCTTCTTCATCTATGGCTGCCGCTGCTTGCCGTGCGTACTTTGCGTGATGCTGATCATGATGTTGGTGATAGTGATGATGATGATGATGATGGTGGTGGTGGTGTGGGTGGGGGTGGCGACGACGACGAAGACGATGATGGCGATGGTGGTATTGATGTTGATGGTGATGTCGACGATGCTGATACTGATGATGACGGCAACGACTAGTACTGCGACAACTTTTACTTGGGCGATGATGATGATGATGACAGCGCTGATGATGATCATCATTGGCGATGGTGTTTAAGCTCCTGACGCTCATGATGTGATGATGGGAGTGTTGGCGGTGCTTGTGGGGGGTCGGTGGGGGTGGTGAAGACAACGATGGCAAAAAGGTGATGACGATGATGATTGTGACAACGAAGGCGGCAGCGGCGGCAGCGACGACGACGACGTCGACGATGATGCGAATGATGATAATGATGATGATGATCTATCGTTGTCCTTTGTGACTTGCCAGGCCGAGCTTTTCAGCACCCCGTCGTCCTTTCGCCCAAGAATATTGTCGTACGCTTGCGAAACGGCCCGCCCTTCGTGCCGGGCTCCCTCGACTCCCTGTTCCTCCCAAAAGTCGCTCAGCGCCGGCTACTGCTGCAGCTATGCCTTGGGAGGGGGAAGGGAGGACGGGGGCGCACGGAGTCTATAATTATCCCATCATCGTTTCCTGCTCTGCAGTCTTCCTCCTCTCTCCCGACGTCCGGTCTTTTCCATTTTCTCGTCGTCGTCGTCGTCAGGCGTTGCTCGCCATTGTACTCCACGATCCTCTTGTTCGGCTTCCTCCTCGACGCTCTCCTTGAGCTATTCTCTTTTTCTTGCTACCTTCCCCTCACGCCGTTCCGATTCTTCCGCTTTTTTTTCCGTGTCGTCGTCCTTATCGTCCTCGTCGTCCTCATCTTTCTTCCTTGCTCCCGTGCTAGAGGAAGTCCTCGAATCCTTATTCTTCCCAGTCCCCCCCCACCGACCGCCCTTTTCCCGCCCCACATCACCCCTCTCACGCCCCACATAAAACTAGCCCACTTTCTGAGATGTTGGAGGAGCTACCCGCCTTGACTGGGCACCCCAACTCAGCGCGTACTCCAACTCCTTTCTGCCCTTTAACCACCCATCGAGTTGTGCTCCCCCTCCTCCTCCGCCCCATCATCTACCGCCCAGCGCTTGGTCGGTTCTCCGGCGGTTCAGCCAGCCAGCCATGCGACCGAGTCTCCCTAGACACCCCCTCGATGCACAGCCAACCAATTCTCTACTCGTTGGTTGGTGGCGCGCCTCAACCGCCCTCTGCTCAACTTGCTACTCTCTTTTCCACCAAAGAGCTGCAGCTAGCCACCAGCGGCACCCTCACATTGCCGGTGCGAAAAACCTCAGTGAACTTTGAAAAACTTGATTCGCTGTGGAGGCACATACGTACGCGCACCCAGATGCATCCATGTAGGTATACTCCGAGAGCCACCCTCATCTCTAGACAGAGACAGGCTGACCGATCCGCCGACCTATAGGCCGGCGAAGGGCCGTGAGGCTGGCGTCTCTCAAGCGTTCTCGAAACAAGTCTTGTCTTGGGACAACATTGGACATCTTTTCGCAATGCCCTGCATCTATCCTCACTCCCCCCCCCCCCCCTACCGCAACGAATCATCTCTTAGGTTTGGCTGCCTGATAATTCTCTATATCGTTCTTTGGCGACTCAGTAGTGTACTGTCACCACTGGTACAACCGCCACCACTCTTGCGACTTCTTCTGGATACACTCGCCACCTTGTAGGCGGGCATGTTATCATTGGCCATGGGACACTATTGGCCCACACGAACTTTTGCTTGCGCTTGTTGGCCGCTTAGTCTACACATAACGATGATGACGACATCAGGCATAAACGCTGCCACTATTCTGCCTGCCTCTACAACGGGCGGGACCAAATCATCTCGTACACCTAGCTACGCCTGACTGATGGCAGACACCTTATTAAGTCTGCCCCTCCCGACTATCCTTGTCGCTGCGGCATGCACAATGCGTTGCTTATCTGCATATCACACCACGGCTCACATTTGTTCACTTTCATCTCTACCGATTTGTCCACAATACACTATAGTCAGACGTAGTAGTCGTCGCATTTGTTCAACACAGGCTGCTGCAATGTTTCTCGTGTTCTTGGCGCTCTCACTGTTGTTATTGTCCTGATTGATTGATACGATATTCGCTTGGCACGCATACCTAAATACACAATAAATGTAGGTTTTGTTTTTAAGGAGGGAGGGGTAGGGGGCGCCGGCGTAACCCCCACCGTCAATGCCGGTAAATCGGGAGCTGAAGCGATCGTAGCGGCCCGCAGCAACAGTTGTTGTTGTACAAATCGAAATAGGCGAAAAGATGTACCAATAATAATAGGCGAATAGGTTTGGGCTAGCGCCAATTTTTCCACTATTTCCACCTTCCATAAGTCGATCGGTTGGTCGGTAGGTTGGCCAGTCTCCACAACAATTCTCGCACTCGGAATATGAGATCATTGCCGAAAAGGATTGCTGCCGGCAGTAGTGCTACTAGGATTTATTGTAGGGTCAACTCAGGTGGCAGTGGCAGATGGCTGTTCATCTGTGACGGCCAGGGATATTCGGTCTCGTCTTCATCGAAGGAGTTAGCAGTAAGACTGAGCAACACTTAACTGCGGATAGTCTAGCGATTCTTCACGATCTCATAAAGCAATCATTCTCAAGAGTGGCAAATTGGTGTTTGTAGCCCCACAGAGACAGACAGATAAACACCCTGGCTGGGTGGCAGGCAGGCAGGCGGATAAATGAGGCGTTGGCTGACGCAGCACCGAAACATAACGCCGTCGCGCTTGGCCCGGAATCGAGTTAGGCCCGCATTCGCCTTGTCGCTATTGTGGCCACGTCATCGTCAACCTCTATTAAAGTTTTGTCGCTATCGTTGGCCGGGCTGGCGGATATCCTATGGCGGCATTGCGTACGGCCGTTTTCGCCGTTTTCCTAGTTTCCTCTTGATTTTGTTTTGTTGCGTCGAACGTGCGGACAAAACATGTTGGGAGAAATGTGAATATACGTATATAAAGGAAGCTTGTTTGGAGCCGAGGAGAAGAAACAACAACAGCAGCAACTTCTCATCTGGCGTTGGGCCAATGAGTTCGTTTCTCCTTCCTTCCACTCCCTCTCTCTCAATGTTTTTATATAGTTGGCTTCTAGCCAATTACTTAATTCATGTTGGTATATATATCTATGTATATATATATATATATATATATATAAATATATATATATATATATAAATAAATATATATATATATATATATATATATATATACATAGATATTCTGCAGTCCTTGTTGTCATTTTTATTATTATTATTATTGTTGTTGATACTGCTGTCGTTCTCAAGATTGGCAGCACGACGACGTCATCCTCACCAGTCTTCGTTATTGTCATCATCGAAGCGAAGTCATCTTGAGCAGTATCGGAATACATTCAGGTTGCCGATTTCCGTGCCGACTGGTCGTCCGCTAGCGAACTGGCTGGCTGTGTGACCAACCGACTGACTTGCTGAGAATATAGCCGTGATTCTTTTTCCTCGCTGGTTAGCTGCCTCACAAGACTGAGGTCGAGCGCGAACCACAGTCACGTTGTTGTTGTTGTTGCTGTTGTTGTTGTTGTTGTTGTTGTTGTTGTTGTTGTTGTTTGTTGTTCTTGTTTGTTGTCGTTGTTGTTTTTGTTGCTGTTCGTTGTTGTTGTTGTTCGTTGTTGTTTGTTGTACTTGTTGTTGTGGCTGTAGGCTTTGTTGTGCTTTTTATCGGACGGCTGGTTGAGCTACTGCTCGTCGGCGCTGTCTCATTTTCTCACAATGTTTCCCTCCTTTTGCTGTAGCGCACGCGGCGGCTCGGGTTGGTGTCAGATCGCTCGCGTGGCCCCGTTAGAGCCGCCGTTGACGCCGCCGCCGCCGTCCGAGCGAGACGGGGGGGGGGGGGGGAATGTAAAATAAAAACGAAAAATGGTTGAAACATGAATAACTCTCCCCCCCCCCCGCCCCATCAGGGAGAGTTATTCATGCCCCAAGGAGCTTAGGGCCACTGCTCATACCACCATAAGCACCACCGTCGCCATTGTTATCACCACCACCGCCTGCACTTCGTTGCTTAGTTGTTCATCTTCATCTACGGCGATCGTGGTCAAACTCGATGTATATATATATATATATATATAACATATATATATACGAATATTCTGCTACTCTATCCACAGTGGCTGGTAGCAAATCAACGCCAGTAGTTTGGTACACTACGTGTGTGAAATCAAAACCTTCACGCACGTTGAAAGGGCACGAAGGCATGACTTGAAGTTATGCTCTTACGCATTGGTCAGTTAGCAAACTGTTCCAAAGTGTGTGAGCTACCTGATGATTTATTAGGCGACATAGTGGTACTGCGTTTTCATCGGAGCGTGTGTGCAAGAAGGTATTTTACTATTAAGGAAAATTGGTTTTAGTCCCAAATGAAATGGTTTTGTTTCAAACGTAGAAGCCGTGGTTGCTGGCGACACATGAGTGACGACGCACGACTGGTACGTGGCACCACCTACTGTCGTACTAACGTCGAAAAACAGTGTAAGGCTCTTAAACGTGCCTGCCAGCATTTTCTGCCAATCGGGGGACAGAAAGATGACCTAGGTAAAGTTCGAGAACAAAGAGAGAGATAGAACAGGTAGCGAGGAAGGTAGAAAGTGGCGTCCAAAACCCCAGGCCATGCACCAAACGTTGAACTCAATGTCGTGTGCCAAATGATGATAATGAGTATGCGACCTGCGCGATGCAAAACGGCGGGACAAATTGATTAATTAGTACGACCTTATACTCTCTCCTCGTAACCCTACTCTCGATCTCTCCCTTCTGCTCGCTCGTTACCTCTTGCGCCCCTCAGTATTAACCCTCATTTCTCAGAGTGGTAATGGCACACGTATGGCCAGCAGTCTTGCAGCCGTATGTAGGACGTCAAGGAAATCGGGTGTTTAAATTGTTACCCGTTTAGCTTGCCAATTCGTCAAGCGTTAATGGGCCAGCGTCAACATAATAAAGCGACAGGTCACCACTGCCACCTTCATCTGATGATGATGATGAACCAAACGTACGTAAATCGAATCAATGGAATGAATACGCGTGTGAATACGTGATCGTTGTTGTTAAATCAAAACCTCTGGCCAATTAGAGTGCTATCGGGCATCTCGGCTTGAGTCGTCGTCGGAGGCTGCGTTGTGCACCACGCGCCAGTGCGCTTGTGTCAAGGATTGCACCTATCTATCTATCTATCTATCTGCCTGCCCAATAAATAAACATTTATTTCATTTTAGTATGGAAACCGTATGTGTTTGTGGGTGTGTGCTTAGTTTGGAGACTGGGTAAACTATCTAGTTCTGACCTAGTTACGATGTTTCCACGTAGCAGGCGCGTTGCTTTGCTGTGACATCGTCAGTGGACGACGCCGATCTAACTAGGTACTGGTAGTCGCCGTGGTAGTTAACCGGCGGCTTACCGAAAGCGTGGTCGACCGAAAAAATGTCGCTGATCAACCGTGTTGACGTAGGAGATCGAATATCAAGGCCCTCGACGCTCGATTTCAGTGGCAATTGGTGGCCAAACGTCTCTAGCCGCAAACCATTTTTATGTAAACATCTATCTTTTTATTCGGGGCTGACTCTCGGCGAACATTTGACGTCCCCGGAATTGTTTTCCTTTTGTTCTGACCTAGTTACGACGTTAAGTTAGTAAGACAACCCCATAAATATAAATGTGCAAGGGCGGGGATCGAACCCGTGGGGGAAGCAGTAAGATAGGTGGGACGGAAGAGAATGGAAAATAAGGAAAAAAATGCTTGAATAGATGCGTTCGAGTTGGAGTAAGCGTCCATAAGAACAATAATATGTATGGATGTCTATTTGCTAAACGGACGGATAGACGGACAACTGCAGCAGCAGAACCTAGTGCAGCAAGAAAAAAGAGACAGGGCTCTAATTTGCCTCAGCGAGTGTCCTAAGGTCGTATGACTGATTCCCTAGCTTGTGGTTGCTAGTGGTGCAAATTGTTGTTGTTGTTGTTGCTATTGATGTCGTTGTTGCTGTTAATGTTATTATTGTTGCTGATGCTGACTTAGTCTGCAGGTAACCTCGATGATGATGATGACGATGATGATGACGATCATGATGATAACGACAACAACAACATTAACAACTACAATAACGGCCAGTGGTCACTCGGCCAAGCTCGCCCGACATGTGGGCACTCGCTCATTCCGGTCTCTGTTACTGCGGCTGCATCGCTGCTTACACTTGCTGATCTGAATAGCAATGATGGGCAAGGCTGATTAGAGAAGGGAGCAGGGGGTGCGGGGGTGCGGGGACTGGGAGGTCCGTGATTAGGGCCGCCACGAGAAAAGGGGCCACGGGCCGTGACTGGCGGGGGCCGCGCTGCGCCGACCCACCGTCCGACTCAGTTGCTGCCAAATCCTGCCCTCTGAGAACACCACCACCACCACCCCCCACCGTATACATTTGTCCATATACAGACATCGGCGTGTACGCTCTGTACTGTATCAAGCATCATCGGGCATTTGTGCAGTGCAGACAGAACAAATGGACAGGCAGGCAGGCAGGCCATCCAGCCAAGCCCGCTCGAGCGGGTGGATGAACATCGTTCGCCTGTGTGAATCTACTTACGCATCGACGGCCATCGCCCTGTCGATGTGTGGTGCTGTATGTACAATACAAATGTGTGTCTTTCTATCTATATATGTATACACATATAGGTGTGCATGCGTTTGTATACATTTGTGTGAGGATGGGCACCCGCGTGTGTGCTTTACGATTTGTATGTTAATCGAAAAATTATACTGAACAGTGGCGAGTCGGCAAATTGCTCTTTGTTTCCCGGTCTTTTGCTCTCTCTCCCCCTCTCTCGCGCCCTCTGTTCCTCTCTCTCTCTCTCTCTCAGTGGTGTCCTCGGGTTTGTTTTAGATATGTATATTTGAGTACACTGGCCACACTGACGGTTCTATCTGGCCGCGTATCGCTCGGTCGAAACAGCAGGCCCTCGACACCGAGAGTAATCGAGAGAAGAGAGGTACTTCGGACTGGGCTGATATACGGACTCATGAAGCAGTTGTATTTGTCGTTATAGTAGTGGTAGTTGAAGAAGCCGTACTGCTAGTATTAGTAATACTGCACCGACAACAGCAGCAGCAGCATTTTCTTATACAATTCTGAAATGTCAATTCACGTCAACGAAAGCAATGGTGCTTGTCCTTCCTTGTCATTTTTGAGCGTGTCCTATCCGTCTTAACGTGCAGCAAGAACGTGAGCTCCAAAACTAGTTACAGGTCGGACGATCTTTGAAGCGTCGGATTTTCATTCGATAGTTGAGTGGGTTCGATGTACAGCTACTCCGCGGTTGTGTATAACGTCCAGTTGCTGTGTTGTTTCTGAAAACGTTTATTTAGTATGCATATCGATCACAATCATGTGCACTTATGATCTCCTCATCAGCCGTTTAGCGTTTTGTTATCCTTTCTTGACGTTAAAAGCAACAGCACAGCAGCAATAGATCAGCAGTAGCAACAACAACAAGCGCCTGAGTATCTGAAAGCACGCAGAATGTTTTCTAAATCTAGGTCTAATGGGGAATGAAAGCCTTAATATAATTTCAGAAGCACCCGTGTCTAACGACGCTATTTGTCTGTCTGTTTCTCTCTCTCTCTCTCTTGCCTTCTCTCCATGTGTGTGCGTCTTTGCCTACTGGGTTTTGCAGGTGAAAATATGGTTCCAGAATCGGCGGTCCAAGTGCAAAAAGATGCTAAAGGCGTCGGCGAACAATCCTCAGGCAGCGGCGGCTGCTCTCGGCTTATCGCAGCCGATGACGCCAAACGGCGGGCCTGCGACGCCCGGCACCCCGACGAGCGGCATGCCGCCGAGCGGGACGCCACCCAGCGACGCGTCACCCTCGCCACAGACCCCACCGACGCCCTACTCGCATCCGGGCGGGCCCCTTGGCGGACCTCTAGGCGGGTCGTTGGGCGGCTCGCTGAGCGGGGCCCTGGGCGGCCGTGCAGGCCACCATGGGCTGGGAGGCGGCGGGGGCGGTGGTCTGGGCGGCGGTGGTGGTGGCCTGGGCGGAAATTTGGGCGGCGGACTCGGAGGTGCCCTGGGGGGCGTCGGCGGAATCGGGGGTGGTGGCGGCGGCGGTCACACGCCGGCCCACTCGTTAACACCTCCACCCAACTCGTGGGACATGCCTACGCCGATGGGCAACAAGGCACCGCCGATGATGCCCGGCTACATGTCGCAGTACACCGGCTGGTATCACGGCCATCCAGCGGGTGACCCCAACCAGCAGGTGCTCACCTAGAAGGCCTCCTCGACCTCAAGCTCTTGTCCAGCTGACATCAACAGCAACAACAACAAAAACAGCGTCAACAACAACAGTGTGAATAACAACAGCCACATCAACAACAACCCAACCGATCTAACAGCATCAGTCAATATTGGGGCAAACATTAGGGATGAAGCCAACTCGGCTGGCGCCCATTCACCGCTACGGAAGAGCGTGTGCGTCGCAGTGCACCGAAGAATTTTCGTGCGGATTTCGAGAGCTCAAGCCATCAATTAATCAACTTCATTCATTTAACTGAATTCGTTCAATCAGTCAGTCCGGTAACGTTAAGGTGACGACAGTCTCTCACTCGGCGGAGAGCGCTAGAGTAGCGCCTGACCCAAACGCTCGGACGGTCGCTTTGGTCGCCTTTGGATAGCCGAAACAACATTGGCGGCATGACACCGATGCATGGCCCCTCTTCTCTTCGCTATCAAATCATGATGATGATAATGATAAATAATAAATATTGTTATTTATTTATAAGTCGTTGCGAACGCTGATACGCGCACACGCGAAGTCAGCCCCGCGAGATGGTTAGTTAGTTAGTTAGTTAATTGGATAGGTAAGATATACGGGAGCATGCAGAACAGACGGGTCGAAACGTCGAAAAGATCCACACATGACCATAGAGCGTTTTATGGATCGCTTCGGATCAATCGATGATGAATCCGACGATTATCGGTCTCGCGAAGATCAGCGTGAGGGGATCTTCAGTTGCGCGTATGAATGTAAATGTATGTATGTATGTATGTACGTACATATGTAAGAGTGTCTGGATGAAACGAATGCTACTACAACTACTATTACTACAGCTAGCTACTTCTATGACTAATTAGGATACAATGCGATTAATAAATAAATCATACATCATCTCTCTCGCGACACATTCCAACATACAATACCGAGCCGATGCAGAGAGATAGGTGCAGGTGAGCGCAGGAATCAGAAACAACGACTTGTTGTTGGCCCTTTGTTTCATAGGTGGAGTAGGAGCAAACCACATGTACATTTGCGTGTAAAAACGAGACAGACAGAATGACTGAACAGACAAGTAGCTTAGGCTATCACACGTAATTACGTCAACAATAATAATTATATTAAGAATTATAATAATGATAATAGTAATAATAACGATAAGAATATTATTAATAATAATTATTATAATTATAATTGTCGATCACTTTAGGTTAGGGGAGGGGAGGGGAGAGGGACATTTCATTAAGCGCGGATGTTATCTACCGTCTAATCATCGTCGGATCTGTGACCATCGGATTCATTAAGCATTCACAAAACAAGGGCCTTGCTTGCGAAACGTAGTCTCCAACCGCGGCGACCATGCGATCATGCGAGCCTGCAAGACACACGTCACACATATGGACTGAAAGCGTATTAAGTGGAATTCAACGTTTCGTGCCGATGCGAAACCAACCACTGTGCATTAAACCATCAAAGGTTGCGTTTCGTTGTTGTGTTTATAGAAGGGTACAGGCGAACGCAGAAAGGGATCGTCGTTTACTAGGTTGCACTTCTGTTCGAATATTAAACGTTATAAGAAAACCTACTCCGTTGTCGGATATATATATATATATAAATATATATATATATACAAACGGCCTAGAAGAAGTATGTCCAAACTTGATGCGATTGAGTTGATCAGTACGCGTGCCGGGAGGGAGAGAGAGAGAGAGAGAGGGACGTGGCAAAGCAGCCCCTACACGAAATATGAACGCAGGCCTGAATGACGTTAGGTGCAATTGCTAAGGTCGCCCGGCGGTCCTTCGTTTTCTTGAACCTGATCAGTCTCTTTTGTAGTCTTCGTATAGCTTCGGCTGGAGGCGCGTGCGAGCAGGACGCGACAGAAGATAGGATAGAGCAGGGCGCTCAGAACGGCTTTGCCTGTCTCCCGTAAGATTCTCAACGTTGCAGATAGATGCAGACGCAAGCAAATGAAGAGTTCATGACAGCGTGTTTGCTAGTGTCGCTGCTCCTCTCATTGCCGTTGCGATTCTATTGTTGTTGCAAGAAAACAATGTCAACAAGTCAATATAGCGGAACGCGGAAGGGCAGTCCAGCGCTACAGTGAGGTGGTAACTATCGTGAATAGGGAGGTGAGCTACCCTATAAGCCGATTAGCCAACAGTGCAACTGATCTACAGTCTCATAACCTTTATCTACGATCATTCGCCTAATGCAACGTCGCCAGCCAATCAGCAACGACGAATTGCGTGCGAGAACCACGGCCATAAGGCATACGAGGGGGGGGGGATAGTTCGAAACGAGCACGAAGGTGAGTCCCGCCCGTCAAAGTGGTCGACAAGGTTCTCATTAAAGGTCCTGAGATCGAATATCGCTCTTCGACGAAAAACGCTTCAATCTTTGTCGTAGTTCGCCGCCGCCTTAGCTTTGTCGTCGTCGTCATCATCAGCATCGCCGGCCAGCCAGCCAGCCCACTGGACCTAGCTAGGAAGATGTGTAACAACAACAACTCTGCTTATATCTGTGATACCTACCGACCTCAACGCCTTGTTCTACGGCGCCTGTGGACAAGGCGTAGGTTAAGACCGTCACCATGACCACGGCTGTTGTCATCGCTGTCGTTCGTTCGTTGCCGCCGTCGTCGTTAAATTGTAGATGCAAGATTGCGTGTGTGTGCACGCCTAGATATGTTTGTGTGCATACCGCGAACACAGTATAAACGATGATGCGTTTGAAGGAGACCGGTCTGACAAACGTGGATGTCCTTTAGCAATAATCAGTAGGAGGCGGCTCTAAATTACTATATATATATATATATATATATATATATATATATATATATATACACACACACACACCAGCGTTGCCCGTGTACTGTTGGGATAGCATTCTCTATACAAGATGAACAATGACTGCCACTAGTCATTGGCTGGCCACAGGAAACACGTCGGACTTAATGGCGCATATATATATTACTTTCATAATTAAACAGTATGAATGAAAATAGCTAAATGTATCTATGTAGAGTTTTTATTTCTATCATAATGGACATTGACAATTGTATTTGGAAGCAGTCCAACAAACGAAAAGTCGGCCTAAGCAAGACAAACGAGAGAGAGACAGGAGACAGAGAAAACAAGTAAGAAGGCTATTAAAGCACGAAGATTACAGTCGAAATGCCTTTGATGAAATACAAGTAATTGATGTGTATTGCATTTTGAGTACGATGTGAATCATTACTTTTTGGTGCGTGTATGTTGTCGAAGCAAGAACGAGAGAGCAAGATAGGGCAAGCGAGCAGAAAAGAGCAAGAAACAATAGGAAGAAATGGGAAACAATAGGGAGACATGGGAGTAAATGTATGTGCTCCTGGACCTAGCGAGTCATCTGCCCCAGCTACAACTTTTTTCTTTCCCTAAATGCAGCAAGGCATAAGACAGCCGTTTTTGGTCCAGACCGATCTCCGCGCAACGGTGAGGCAAGGCAGTGCAGGTCGATTCGGTTGATACTAAGCGGAAGCTGGCGGAGGTTTGGGGAAAATGGGGACACGCGGGAGGAATATGAAAAACAAACGGAAGATAAATCAGAACTAACAGAAATTAAACCAGAACTAACAGAAGATAAATCAGAACACACAGAAAATAAATCAGAACACACAGAAGGGAAATAAGGTAGAACCGAAAGGAAATAGCAATGAGCAGACGATGACCAATAAAGAAGGGAAAAACGATAAGCAGACGACAAGAAATAATGACAAATAGAAGGTAAATACGAAGAAACAGAACGAAAGTAAGGACAAACACAAAGGAAATTAGGTAGGAAACAGTAGGGAAACAGAGGTGAGAAGCAGGGCTCAAGTAGGAATAAACAATTGGGGAATAAGCAGAAACAGAAAGGGCAGCCATGTTTAGTAAACCGAGAACACGATCTGCGTAAAACTGTACGTCTCGACGACGACGACGACGACCAAAGCGGCGGCGGCGGTAACTCGTTCATGGCGAACTGTCTGAATGACTGACTGGCCAGTAGCTGGGTGATGATGCTGGTGGTGGTGGTGATGATGATGATAATGATATTAGTGGTGATGACCATGACTGCTATGGTGACGCTGGTACGAAATAGTGAAGAAATGAGGCAAAGCCGCGTGACGATGAAGACGTCGACGATGACAACAACAGCGACGGCGAAAATAAATGGCGGTCGATTTGATTTAAAAAGTATTCGAATTAGGAGCAGGAAAGTCAAGGACGAGTCAAGGAGTCTATGAGCCGATCTAGGAGATGAAGACTAAGACCGATGAGCTGCCGATTCCGATGGTCGTAACGACGACGACGATGATGATGAAGTAGGACGACGCCTTTGCCTTTGGCACCACGTCTAAGCTGAAGACTGAAGGCGGGGCAAATACGAGGCATATGGGTATAACAGGCGGTGGGAAAACGGAGAGAAAGAAAGAGAGAATTAGCAGACAACTAAACAAAATGACTTGTTGACTATCAGCGACGTAAAAGCAGCAAACAGCGTCTCTTTACCTAGGACACACGAATAGCAGGAAATAAAATAGGACAGACACAAGTAATAACACTACAGCAACAACAACAATAACAACAACCCGAGAGACGATGAATCCTATCCACATTGATAGAGTGAAAGAAACATCTATTTGTAAATATTCTGTACATAAAGATAAATTGATAATAAAACGTATAGTGTCACTAGTAAGTAATCAAGTGTGTTGTGTTTCGGGTCGAGTGCTGATTCAGGAACTGAATTAAACGCAAGGAAATTGTTTAACCTGTCTATTTGTTTGCTTTACTTCTTTGTTTGTTTATTAACAACAAGCCAACATGCGTAAAAATATAATTAGCTGAATCACTACATACTGTATATATATATATATATATATATACATATACATATGCCAAAACTTGCCATGCATGTACACTTTGGTTTGCGGGGAACGCGAGGTCGCAGACAGGTAGTTCAGAACAGAAGGCAAGCATACAACAAAAGGTATGTCAACGTAAACTTCTGTTTGTAGGTTATTATTGATTTACAATAGCTGATAGGTTTATGCCGAATTTCAGCGTCTATGCAGGTAGATTTACGAGTATATTTGCTGTATTGTACGTACTGGCTAGGTAAACACGCGAACTTTGCGTCTGCAGGTAAAGCAATTGTCGACCGCCTCAGATGTGGCCTGAAAATGTTTAATGATTCATTAAATCAGTTCCGGAGTGTGACAGTTCGCCCCTGGGTCAATCAAGCGCCGATAGCGTCCGTAACACTCTGGTTACTTTCACTCTATATATTCATATTATATTACCTTTATTGGAAATTAGGTGTTACAATAGAAGCAAAGTCGTTTCGAATCTGTGAGCGACGTACAATCTTCCAGGCGAATGAGTTGTTCACAACGTCCACACATCATAAATGGCTCTTTCTCGAAGTAATTTTTTCCGAGCTACTCTGTGCCTAGGGTATTAAATTAGTTTGCTAATGCAGATTATAATGCGTACGTCAGTTGTACGCCTGTATTACAAAGTGTTATTTTCTGTTGTCGATATGCATCTCCTACGTGGTTAAAGATAATAAGAATTGCAAAGAATTTTATTTCTTGAGAATTATCTTCAGTCTCGGATTTGTTCTGCCTTAAGCTAACATATATATTACAAATCAACAGATGCAACATTTTCCTTCAAACACGCAGGTATAATTGGTTTGTCGATAGCATGACTGGGCTCTTGCAATCGCTGGCGTAGTGAACGTATGTCAGGATAAAAACCTATAAAACACTTTTGATAATTTCGCTATAGATCAACATCTTCCATTTTTAGCTACCAAGTCAAAACGTTCTGCTTAAACCCCTCAGTGCGAGGTAGGTTCTAGCTTTGCCGCAAAGTCTCTGCGACGTGAGCTCTTCCAGCCGCCAGATATACATGCCGATTGTGGCTTGTTTTGTAGACACCCAGAGTACGTTAAAATAATGCAGCATTGCGTCTATCGACTTCAGCAAGGTTCGCTAGACTAAGGTAAGGCACCGGTATCTCATATAGAGATGTGGAGTCAATCCTTTTATATCAAATTGTATATCAAATTGCCGCAGGGTTGCTTGTAAAGACAATCGCACTAGAGTCTGTATTCTGTCATATACCTTATGTACACGACTAAAACAGAGACTCTCCGTTTTAGCCGTAGAAATGTGTATCTTGGCACAGGCCATTGCGCGAACTTAAGCAGAGTTTCTCAGGCTGGCGAATAACTTAGCCTACCTGGGCGCAATGATCACTTCGGGACTCTCATTTAGCAGACATGTGAAGAAAGCATACACCAACGTAACCGCAGCAACAATACTTCCAATTAAGCTCCATAATTTTGCATATATATACCTGAAATAGCCTTAACTCAAATAAATTAATCCCGCTCATTCAATATTGCGTCCTATCCATTGCAGCCAACCTGGTATTATAAGTGGATAATAGCGAAGAGTGAAAATATAATCATATTTTGCCACTTAATCTGTCCATCAAGCGAGAGTCTTCGCTTTCACAAGGAAGAACCTTCTTATTTTACTATTTCCGTGTGTGTCTCTCTTCCTCTCCTTTTCTCTCGTCCTGTGTCTATTTTTTATGTTCCATTTATTTCTATTTAGAAGGTGTTTTATTTGTTCATGTGTATTTCTACTCATGCTCTGCATCATTTACGAACAAACCCAGCTCGGTGTAAGCACACTGTAAAAGTTCGCCCGCTGTGGGTTGGCCGTCCGCATTCGTTCGTTGAAGAGACTGGTCAATGTAGTTGGGCCACCGGAAAAAAGGCATGCTGAATCCACAGCCTTTGCTAGTCCACAATGAGATACGATCAAAGTAGTGCTAGCTGATTCGCATACAAATGATCTCGGATCTCGGAGAGCCTTGGAGCCTGCTGTATCCCTCCCACCTCTGCGACTACCCCATGCCCCACGTATTGGGGGCCGCGCATACAACATACCCGCACACTCGCACATCACAAGAACAAGAGTCAATGGGCGATGGGCTTTAACTAACTTACGATATTTTTGCGATGGCTACATTTTACTAGATTTACAGGTCTGACTTTGAGTCTGTTGCGGCTCTTGCAAATACTATCGCGACTATGCGACACGGCTATCCATTGCCTGGATTAGTAGGTCGTAGAACCGAAGGTTTTAATAACATCACTGTAAAAAAAGTTGTGCGAATGCAAAAACAACAGTTTGCAAGCATCGATATTCTGTGATTTCTCATTATAATATTTTACGTTCAATACATTACAATGTTTCCAGTACGCTCATAAAATAATTACACATTAAAGAATGCATATTTTATGAAGACACTTTTGGTACGCAATCGATGGTGGCTCGATTTGTGAGCTAATCGCAAGCCCTTTTCGTCCGTTCCCAGAGGTCAGATTCGCATAGACTCTCAGACGTTGGCAGTTGCGGTACGAGCAGCGATGCTACAAACTTTTTGATTCACCTTGCATATGTACTTATTTATCCAGACGATTGGCAAACGAATCAAACTGGCGACAGAGGGGAAAAGAGCTCTCGACTACCTACTTCTACGGATATCGCTAACGGTTGAGCGCGGCAGCAATGGTATGCACAATGAGGGGCCACCTCGAGAACAAACTCAAATAAACGCCTCATAAGCCTTTGTGTAGTATTGCGCACGCGCAATACACGCCACTATCGGGGCTTTGCTTTATATATATATATATATATATATATATATATATATATATATATATATATATATATATATATATATATATATGCGTGTTTGAAAAGGCTGAGAGTGTGTTCAAAAATTGCCCCCGCTAATCTGATTAATTTACCTTGTTCAAGTGTGACCGTCGGAAGCCAACGTAATGATAGAGCGAACTAGGCATTGTCGAGAGAGGCGCAAAACAAATTTCGAGATGTATCCGGTGGTGGTGCTGCTGCCGTGTGCTCAACTCTACTCAGTCTGGATGATGATCGTGTTCGATTTAGAAAAAAGTTATTACAAGAACGCTTGCTTACGGGTTGCGCTGTTTTACGGTCTCCTAGCACGGGGGTGCACCAGTGAATTTTGAATGCACCAGTGAACCATTTTGAACTTTCCAAATAAAAAGTTCAAAATAAACTTTTTATTTTGAAAATAAAATATAAGAATCTGCTCTTAGTGCTCTGCCGGCTGACTCCGTGGACGAGACGGGAGAACGCCGACTCGTATGCGAAGTTTCTCTACGTTTATCGTTTTCGAACCATTTTGTCATAATCCTGTACCTGCCCATTGTGTTTTCACACTGAATTTGCGTATATAGCGCAACTGGGTTATCGTTGGTTGGTTTGTTCGTCTTCGTTTACTAACACGACCAGAAGTGCAAAATTGCTGTAGGTGTCGCCACTCTGTGCTGGCCAAGCACTGCCATTCCGTACTCCTCAGTGAACTCAGTGAAAGTGTTCTGCGTAAAAATTGTGCTCCATTATCGTTCGAAAGGACGATGTGCCCTGATGCATGCGTCTTCGGGTGCCAGCTTAAACGCCTCGATACGTAGAATGTTGGACAGTGAAATTTTATCCGCTCGCACGTACTATCATCACCCAGATGGCCATCTCTGTACTACGATGCCTATTTAGAAACCACGGCAGAGAGTTTTTCTGGCGTAACCATTTGGCGTCCTGTATTGCACTGCGCAAGTGTCTAGTTATTCTAGCCCTGTTTAGTGGTTTCCTCGGTCACCCTGGGCATCTACCCTGCATGCGGCAAAAAATAGCATATTTAATTGAATAGTAAAATTTTGATTTATTTATAAAGTACACATGTGGGAATTATGCATAGCGCAACACATCTAAAAAATGTCCCATTAGACTATGCTGGCTTGTTTGCGTTCGTTTAACGAAATGTTTACGGTTTGGCGTAGTTGTGGCTAGATCTCAATGAATGAACGTCTAGTCTCCTCTTCAAGGTGGGATTGTTGACATACATTTAATTTTTTTTTTAAGCGGCATATTACACGACCGGGAAGTGCCTCATGCAGTGATGCGATTGCTTCATGCGACGTGTAAAAGTGGTACTGTTGTCTATTGAAACCACGTATCTACGATCCATACGATCTAACTGAAGGACAAAAACTGGGTTAACATACACGATACCGCTCAGTAATGGCTGTTCGTGCATTCCCAGGAGCACCCTTAAAGAAAAATAATTTATACATGCTTCCAGCCCAATCACCGCACCAAACAGTGACACCTTTGGGATGCATTTGCTTCTCACAAATGTCGTGTGGGTTTTCGTCACTTCAAATGCGATCCAATTTTGCTTATTTACGAACATGCCATCAACATGAATAAAGGCCTCATCCCTAAAGATAATTTTGTAGGAAATTCTATCGTTCACTTGTTTTCCAGTTACAGTATGGATGCGTTATTGTGTCTTGTGAATAGAGAGAAATTAATGTTTAATAATAGAGTAGACTGTCTACCCTTGATAAGTGTCTAAGGGTTTGACTGTCAAAGTGCGCAGCAGAAATGGCGCCAAATTAAAAAGTGCTGCCCTATATTGGCATTACCCGTAGGGTCACTAAAGCCTGATTTACAGGCTAATTATTTGCCTCCAGAGAATACATGTCACCCCTTCACGGCACACACGAAAGCCAGACCCTACTTCCATCTCGTGAGATAAAATTGCAGCGCCAGGCTTATGCCTGATGACACGTAGGCCATCTGTCTCAACTATGTGCCTTCCAACCTCAGGTTTGCTGGGTTAGTGGCTGCTACTCATTATTTGCTAAGATAGAAATGCGCACGTGGATTGAAAGTGCAGGTATATCTTATTTTAGCTTATGTAAAGCGGTCGCTCGTCGCTATATGCAAAATATAACAATTTTTATAGCAATATCTTAAAAATCGACCGTTTTAATAACGCAGGGACATATAGTATAAGAAAACCAGTTGAGTCTAGTACCAATCTTACCTGAGTGTGGGCTTGTGGGCTTCATGACCCCCAGGCTTTGCATAGCGTATGCTCACGGGGGTTCTAGCCATTCCATCGTTCTAGCTCTGTGCCAAAGCCTCTTTACTCAGTCCAGTTTCCCTAAACACATCTTTACCAAATATAGGTAAAGCCTTTCCAACTACAAATGTTTGATGCGCTACCCTGTGGTCAGAAATGAAAGTTTAATATGTTTTTGTTTTGGAGGGTCATATTTTGTCATTACCCGACACGTAGATAACCTTATTGCACAAAGTACTACTAAGGTATGAAAACCCTATTAGATCAAACCAAATCAGGTAAATTCAATCTTAAACCATGATGGGTGGCGTCTCTGTAAGAGAAGCATAGAACTACAAGGGCTTCCCCTAATGTCCTAACGCTTACAATTTCTTCAGACGCCAACATTAGATGGGCATAAAAAACTATGATACTATTCACCAACTTAAAAAGCTCACCTTTGTTATATATAAAAATGGGTGAATGCTACAATTTATCTTTGTCATATATGTTTTATTTGCAGTGTACGGACTCCTGCAAGAAAAACGTGACTAAACGCCAACTAACTGGGTACAATTTAAATTTGCATGCGCTCATTTGGCCATCCGCCAAGCCACTTTGACACCTAAATGCGCTGAAAATAAATGGTCTCCCGCTAAGTGGGGCGCGACATCGTTTTGACGGACCGATGGAGACCGTTAAGGTGGGTGTTAGACTAAATCTAAAGAGTTTTAAAGATTAGGTAACTCCCAGAAATTAATTTCAGGTGTTATCTTTTAAGTGGGAACGACGGGGTCGACTTTGTAAGACAAGCGCGATGCTTCTCTCTCACAATAGCAAGAGCTTGCGATACCGCTGATAGCACGCAAGCCCACCGGAAAATGTTCTACCGGTCTCAACATTTTCGTGCTGTAGACTCGTACAAAGTTACAAGCACAATTGCAACATGAGGTAGCCACTCGAATTAAATCTACAACCGGAAATCGTGTAGAATACAATACGTTTCACGGTTAAACGCATGCTAAACCAGTGTTTAACAATCTATGACACCTATGACTTACCGACACAATGAATCAATTCTGGTATTTAAAAACTCTAAGCCATGCTCACACAGCTAGGTGCTCGCAGAGGCTGCCACTGAAATCCCAGCAATTTTTTTTTTTTTTTTTTTTTTTTTTTTTTTTTTAGATTTCCCGTAAGGCAATTGCCCGTGTACGGATTTTTTCATGTCATGGCTAAGTTTACTCCACTCCGGCATTTACCTTGTTTAAATTGGAAACCATGCAAACCAATTTAAGAGTGGCCGGTCTGGGGTTCGAACCCAGTCCTCCCGAATGCAAGGCAAAGGCTTTGCCACTAAGCCACCAATCCCGGATAAAGTCGTATATCTTCTAATGTCCAACCGTGATTCCCGCTAACGTTGGAGGAGAGGTCTTAAAGTTTTTACCTTTACTGCTCTATGGTCAGCTACATGAGTTAAAATTTGGGCGATGCATTGGTTTGTAAGATTATTACGCAATTTTATAAACGACGCGGCTTGGGTAGGGCGAAATACTTTCCCAGCTTCTGATGCGTTCGATTGCTTCGATCCCGCGCATGTGGATCTGTTTCTTCAAAGATGTCAGAAGTGTATGAGTGACGCGTTAGGAAAGAAGACACAGTTCGGTGGCGCACTTATTGTATATGCTTGGTCATCCCACGCTGTCGCAACAATTTGTCGATAAACAAAAAATGCAAGACATCCAAAAAATGCTCGAAACGCTTCACAAAAACTAGCCATTGGAGAAACCCATGGGACCATGATCAGATCGAAGACAGCGTGGAAAATCTCAAATTGGCAAAATCCCGGGAAATCTCTTTTCTGAGCCCCTGAAGTACGCACTCTCCTATGATGCGGTCCCAGGGAGTCACACACACACACCCGAAGAATCCGACCGTGACTGGCTGGAAAAGATTAAAATGTAAAAAGTGATTTTTAGCTCTATATTGTATTTGTTAAGACAACAAACCGGATATATATATATATAAAATGCGGCTTCTGTTGGGGGGGGGGGGGGGGTTTGTCGAATAAAACTAAACCTTGGGACGGAAGACTAAGCGTTCGTTCGGTGACAATTATTTCTCCAAAGTGTTATGTATATATATATAGATGTTCCCATACTACTAGTAGTGGCAGTGACAATTTTTATCACCTCTTTTACAGGCCAAGCATCTACGTTGCGGGACACTGCTGCCTTGGAACGATTTGTTCAGCGATTCGCTCTTGCCTCGTTTGTTTCGCGGTGTCCTCGTACCGTCCATCCATTGAGGGCTTTCTCCACTTATAGTGGTATTTACTAATCTTCTACTGCTGCTATTGCAGTCCAATCTTGTCCTCGCAAAGACCGACCACCTGTAGCAACAACTGCAGACACTTTTCACCTGCAACGATCTCTTTTACAGATATTGGGCCAGTCTAACAGCCATAATCTCTACAATCACGCGGACGACGCATCGATTGACTGATTTACCCACTCTGACTGACTGATGGAGCCAGAGTTGGCCTGAGTGGGGGTCGCTCGCTTTCGAAGGCTCCCTTCACGTTCTTCATACGGCGCGATATACGTAAGTATATATATATATATATATATATATAACCGAACTCTATGTGACGTGTCTCCGCGTTGGCTACATAGAGTTATGTTATATATATATTTATATATATATATACATATATATATAGCCGACGCCGCGGCACGTCACATATCAAAGTTTTCGGTAAGTTCGCTCTTCAAAGCCACCCACGCCGCGGGCGGCAGGCAAGCATGGATGGCACGCCCAGATCTCTCTCTGTATGTGCGCTTGGCTGCGGTTGGTTGGTCAATCGCCACAAAGAGCCGACGTTGGTGGGGGGGGGGGTGGGACCTAGACGAGCCAACAATACGATAGGGAAAAGTTGAAAACAACAACAAGAACGACGACAATAACGACAACAACAACAACACGTAAAACAGTAGGTAGGAGCAACAATAGCAGTGGCGACAGTGGTAGCAACAACACAACAATAACAGCGCCGCCAGGCACAACAACAACAACGACAACGGCGACATCAGGGACTTTGAAGCACAGTTGAAGGCAATCTTCCCGTTGTCGCCTTCTCATCTTGTGTGTCGCTTGTCGTCGTTGTCGTCGTCGAGATATTGAACAATAATAGCAATAACAACAACAACAACAACAACAACAACAACAACAGCAGCAGCAGCAGCAACAACGACAACAATAATAGAAGTAAGAAGAGAAGGAACAAGTCCAAGTTCTAGTGAAACGAAATTCTGCTTTGGGTTGGCCTAAGCTCGACACGGTTGAGCGTAGGGTGCTGGAGGCTGGGGGCTGGGGTGGCGGCGGCGGCTTCTACACTCCTACTGCTACTGCGAGCGCTACCGACATCGAGACGTCGAAACGTCGTAGGCGCGGTAGGATCGCGGGCTGTCGCTGAAAATTTAACGAAATTACCCCAATTTTGCCGGCAGCAATTGTCGCCAGCCCGTTCGTCGTTGGAGGGGCGGAGGAAAGAAAGCTGGCAACCCGCAGCAGCAGCAGCAGGGTGAGGGTGAGAAACGCGAAGGGACGAGTCAAGTCTTTGAGGGTTGTTGTTGTTGTTGTTGTCGCAACTGCTGCTGTTGTTGTTGTTGTCGTGGTTGTTGCTGATACAACTGTTGTTGTTGGTGTTCTTGTTGTTGTTGTTTTTGTTTGTTGTTGTTGTTGCCGATACAACTGTGACGGCAACGTTGACTTCGGCGACGAGACTTTAACGAAGAAGACGAATACTTCGACGATGACGACGACGACGACGACGCTACACCCTAGGCGGCAGGCGGTTCCAACGAGCGGACGTGAATTTGTGCACACCCGCGCATATCATACGCGAATATCAGTGACACCGGGCGTTCGCTCGCTCGTCCGACCGACCGACCGCTCGTTCGCTGACGAAAGAAAGAAGCGAAATAAGGAAGAAGGAGAAATAACAAGCAGACGCGACGACAAAGCGTTCGACATAATAGCAAACCACCAGCAGCAGCAGCAGCAACAGCAACGGCAACAGCAATGCCAAGTGAGAGAGGAAAACATCTGAGAATAGGGAGAATGCTCCCTACATAGGCTTCATGTGGGCGTCCATCAAGTGGGTGTATATGTGTGGGTAGGTGTGTGTGTGTGTCGGCAAGACATGGTTATTGTTGTAGTTGTTGCTGTAGTTATGGACTTTTCGCTGTTGTTGCTGTTGCTGTAGTTATGGAGTTGTCGCTGTTGCTGTAGTTATGGAGTTAACGCTGTTGTTGTACTTACAGAGTTTGCTCTGTTGTTATTGTTGCTGTAGTTATGGGGTTCTTGCTGTTGCTGTCGTTGTTGCTCTATCAACTGTTATCGTTGTTGTTGTTGCTGTTCAGTCAGAAAGCATTACGGCCGACGATGGACGACGCGGTGATCGTCAATGGATTATACTGCTGCCTCTTTTCTTTCTTTTTTCGTACGATTTCAGCAGGAGCTGTCTGCAGCAGCAGCATCAGCATCGACGGCAGTGACGTGACGGTGATGGTCAAGGCGCCCGACAGACAGACAGACACCTGACAGCCGCGTGGTTGGTCGGCATGCATAGTCCCGGCCACCCGGGGCGCGCGGCCGCGACGTCCGACCGAACGACACCATCGATTCCGGCGGCATCACCCATTCAGGCCATTCTTCAGGCCGGCAGCCACCGCCGCCCACTCATCTATTCATCGGTCGCCACGTTCCGTCATCATAATCACGTCGCACCTATTGATCGACTTATTCATTCATTGATCCAGCCAGCCAGTCAGTCAGTCATTCATTCAATTATTTCTCGCTCGTCCGCTGACAACCCCCGGAGCGCCCCCGCGCAGCTGTAGGCGCTCGGGGGCGCTTCAGTCAGCTGCTCCCGCCCTCGTGTACCGGCGGCGCCGTCAGCGTCCCTACTGAAAAATGGGCCCCCAAAGCTGTTGGCTGCTGTTGCTTTCCGTTGTCGATGTGTTGTGCATCTTTCGATTGCTCTTGCAGCAGCAGAAGCAGCCGCCGTTGCTACTACAACAACAACAACAACTACTACTACTACTACTACTACTGCATGCCGTCCGAAGGCCGGGGGCCAAACGCTGCCTCTGGCAGCACAACCCCGCACTTAAACGACAATGGCGACGCCGACGATGACAACGCTAACGCGGCAACGAAACGCGGCCCGCGCCAGCACCAAGAAATTGTCTAAATCACACTTGCGTCTCGAATATTCTATTTTCCATTCTCTTATATCGCGTGCGCCTCTCGCTGCAAGTATCCTCTCTCCTCCCCCACCTTCGGTGTGTCTATATGTGTCTCTCTCTCTTTCGTGCTCTCTCTCTGACTGCGTCTCTCCTTCTATCCCTCCTCGTGATTATCTTTCTGTTGCCCACTTTGGATTGTCTCGGTGGTGTCGCTTGAGCGTTCGTTTGGTTCGTTTTCCACGTCGCATCTTGTCGGCGGCAGCAAAATCGATTTTCTAGCAAAAGAGCCTATTACGCATGCTATACGCTATTTGAGCCGCCCGATACTACTACTACGACGCCTACAACGCCTATGTCCCGTACAACTACTTCAACTACTTGGCTTCTTGACGCGCTGCGTGGTGATGATGATGGTGATGATCACGCCGATCGTGGTGATGGTGGTGGTGCTGATGATCTACCTAGCTAGCTACGTGCTCTCTTCGAAGTCGCAAAGTCGACTCGAACTCGTGTTCAACCCGCATTGTTCAAATGGCCGACGGCCTAGTGCCGAGACGACACCGCATATTAGGTGTTGTGCTGTACTGGGGGGTGGTATGGGCGGTCTACAGGCTACTACGATGAGGACGACGACGTCGTTGTCGTTGATGCTATTGCTGCTGCACCAGAGGATGGCGATGATCGTGATGAAGGCCGCTACTGCGGCAGAAACAACGTTATCCCGGCGGCCGCCGTCGTGGCAACGCGTAGAGAACTAACATGAGCGCGCTTGTCATGAGCTCCCGTTCGATGCTATGCATATACTACTATACAGCAGTCGACCAAACAACAGCAGCAACAGCAGCAGCCATATATACGTATGTGAAGAGAGTCAGCTCTTCCCGGGGCGGGCGGGCGTCCCTACGCACCCGCCTCCTCTAATAATTTGCGCGCAGGCCCCGTTGCAAATCATAGTCGGCCACCTTCAAAATCACTAGAATCAGTGCCCCCCCCCCCCCCATCTAGCCTCTAGCGCGCAACAAGGCAATTCATGGTGCTCCATGCTCCATGCTGCGACTGGGTCTGCCTCAGTCTCCCCTCCTATCGATGGCCATATCACACTGGTATCTTGTTCATAAATCTACCCAGACCAGGCACGGCAAGCTTCGTTGTTGTTGTTGTTGTTGTTGTTGTTTGGTTGTTGTTGTTGTTGTTTGGTTATTGTTGTTGTTGTTCTATTGCTACTACTGCTGTTGCTTGTCTTGCTACCATTGCGTCTACTCCTCTATGACAGGTCGTGCACCATATGCACGCCAAAATTGGATCGCATGGCCGCGTTGCATGAGCTCGCGCGTTGTTCGAGCACGCGACGGCCATAGGCTGACGCATTTTGGCTCGCAAAGCGACACGGTGGCTCACGCCGATGGGACGCGATTACCCCACCTCGGCTACCACCTCAACCGTCGATAATCATCTATCTATCTATCTGTCTATCAATTTATCATACTTTATCATACACTTCGTCACTGTAGCAGCTGTTCATATCGAGTACCTATCGGACCGTACCCTATATTTGCCAACCTACGCATCTGGTTGGATATCTTCAAATAGCCGCTAGCTATTCGCCAAGTAGCTCACCGCCAGGGATAAAGCTGCGGTCGTTTCTCCTTAGCTCGACTGTTATCCTGAATCCTGGATGTCACAAATACGTGCCGTTGCTCTTGCACTGTCGTTGCTGGCAAGTTGTTGTTGCTGTTGTCGCTGCTGTTGCCTGGTACTAGTAAAGATGGTTGTCCTTGTTCGTAGTGATAATCGCAATAAGAATAATACAGATAATGTGAATGTAAATAAATAATCACTACGAAAGAAAACAGTAATTATTACAATTATTATTATTGAACAGCGTCCGTTAGGTAAAATCCCGTAATGCCCACGCACTGTAATCTAAGTGAGTGCAGAAAATTGGGTATATAAGTCTTCCGCTGAACGTTTGGTTTCTTAAATAGAACCGTTTTCATACGTTCTTTTTTCCGCTAAGCTTTTTCGGACTAGTATGCACGAATCCAGAGCTAGTTTCAAGAACGTGCAATGTGCTTGCAAGCGCACAGATATAAAAGTGCTACTAGTAGAACAGCCTTTAGGAGGCTTACACCAATAAATCCGCCAACAATCTAAAAATTAGGGAGAGAGAGAATATTTAAAGTAACCAGCTTGGAAGTTTAACCCAGGATTGACAGTTAGGCGTCCGGCACGCAATGGGAGTGCAAATGGTCTTGTACGCACTACGAGCCTCACTAGCCTTCCCTTGACCGGCAAAGACATCGGACCTCAATGATCAGGTGAGGAGGGCGGAAGAGAGTCTTAGAAAATGTTCTTGACCTAACGCTATAATAAGCAGGATAACTTATTATTAACGCGGGGATAAGGCATGGACGCAGGCAAGCTTGCCGGTCCAGTTGGATAGAATGGACTCGGCCTTGCCTTTCCCGCCATCCTTGCCTTGTCCCACTCACTTATCCCGTCTCTCGGCCTGCGAGTTAAATGTTAACAATTTGACTAAAAGCGGCCTCATCTGACACGTATTTTCATCCGAGCTTGTCGGCACTAAGGCCGTCGACCAGTTCCGTACCGCCAGAGGTATGTCCATGTGGTGGAACGGTCGATGAACGCGGCCTGCACCGGCTTAGCCGCACTAAGCTGGCTGCTCTCACGCAGAGACTCCACGACGCAATCAATGACGTCCTCGGGCGCGCCTTCAGACAAGCCGGCTACACTGGAAACTAGTGTTTATAGAGGGGAAACTAGGCGTCGACCGGATGACCTTAACACCTGGGGCTGGGACCAGAACCGCCCGCTGGCGTGGAATATTACTGTCTTCAACACGCA
This sequence comes from Dermanyssus gallinae, assembly GCA_003439945.1. Lineage (NCBI taxonomy): Eukaryota > Metazoa > Arthropoda > Arachnida > Mesostigmata > Dermanyssidae > Dermanyssus > Dermanyssus gallinae. Next base: position 141,118 of record QVRM01006011.1, read on the forward strand.
TGCTCAGCTATCGTAGATTAGGCAGCGTAGGTGTCGGCCACACCATTCACCAACGGGCCGTTTGTGCATCCCCTGTTGGCTGAAGACCACGTTGTTATGGCGTTTGGTCTCGAGTCTTCTGGCGTTTGGAGCAGATAACAAAAGGGCTTGGGCAAAAGCCCTTTAGCTTCGAAGGGCACAGCGGAGCTTACTCCGTTCCTTCAACAGAGGGCACTATTATATACGTAGTGCATTAGTAAGTGTGATACCTGCACATATCAATAATAACAAACTCAAAAAAAGATTGTTATCAAGAATGTTGTATTCAGACTCTAAGCTGCTATCGCCCGACGCAACTGGGCATCAGAAAGCTTGACAATTATACCTAGGAATGTACCCCAGACGGTCCAGTTAGGTAGCTTCCGCAAGGAAGGAGCAGCTGGGGGTTTGGATGGCATACCGCCTGTCCATTTTCTCACGCCAACGGAGTTCTCGGCGCCCTAGTAAAGATCTGCGACATTGTCGCAGCAAAGAAGCTCTTTGAAGACATCGGGGACGCGTTATTCGGTGAATCTGATCGTCCAAACGAAAAATACCGGTGGCTAGAGATCCATTGCTATCAAATCCTTTTTAGGCGGTTGGATTTCAAAATTGTCTTCAGGCGCATCCAACGCCGACTCAGACAACAACTACGACCTCGTCAGTTTGCATACGGCACCAAGTCAGAAGCCGAAATTGCCGTCCATGCTCATCGTAACTTCCTCCAGATGACACCCAGATGCACGGCTGTCAAAGCTGACTTCAAGAATGCCGACGCGTTTTCAGATCCACGAGCACGCACTTAAGCCTTACAATGTCGCCCACATTTCGTATGCAAGAGCCACGCCGCTTTTTTTGTTGAAAATAGACGCATCACATCGGCGCCCGGTTGCTTACAGGGAGAGATTTAGACGCACCTTGTAGGTTTTTCAGCCTCTGTGACAGCCGATACTTTACCGGCTGAGGAGTAGTCTTGTTGAATCATAATACCTAGACGACCTCATGTTGACCGACTCTGACTCGGTCGTGGTGGCTACGGATCTACAAACCATACGGGAATCAGCTGCTTCAACAGGACTGAAGATGAACCAATCCAATAAATGCAAAAAGTTTTACCAAGCGATGGTGAACGATGAGATACAAAACGCTACCGCGACCTTTGCCGGCAGGCTCTCAAATGCTGAGTTTTGTTGCGCGGACAGTCTGGATCATTTCGGCGCCGCTTTGGCGTCTCGGGCGAACGCTTGCCTTCCCCTGGTTAGAACCCAGTCGGCTTTTTTCCTGCTACGCCAGTCGCTTGCTGTGCAAAAGGTCACGGAGTTCTTGAAACCAAGTCTAGCCTTTAGGATGCCCGCAATCCTCCAACAGCCCCTTTGCTGTGATGTGCAGAGGTGTGTTTGAACACTTTCCTCAATACGTTTGTGCGCTCCGTTCCGTTTCCTTGCTGCAATGCACTCGATCCGTTTTGCCCACGCATTAAGACCGGAGGGCGGATTCTGGCTGAACATCCGCCTGGATAACAATCTTGGTACCGTACTCTTAAACCCGGAGTTCATGACCGTATGCAGCGTCGGCCTGGACCTTGATGGTGTTATTGCTCCTATTCTTGTGCCACAAACATGGCTGACGCGATGGGTCACCGTAAGGTGAGCTGCAAGAAGGCGGCACCCATGAAGCAGGCGTTCCACAAAGCCAAACTTGTTAGAGCCTAGAGACCGGCGGGTTTTGCCGTGCGCGTCGAGTCGGCACATCTGTGTGAGGAAGAAAACATTATACCATTCGGTATAAACCTGACCCTTGTGCCATGGAGAAATTGCTAATCTGAGACGTGTCTATTCGGAACTCTTATGCGGCGAGCTATACGATGATAGCATGCACGGTAGGCGGCGTTCCACTCAAAGCGAAAAGGGACAAACTCGTAACTCGGAAGTCTTAGAGAACGAGCTCACCATCTGCCCGTTCATTAGGGAGCCATAGGGTGTATGGGGACGGAAAGCCAGAGCCATAACGCGGACAAATCGGCCAGATTGTCAAGAATTCGAACGGGGACAAATGGTCGACAGCGTTCCTTAGGCAGCGTATCGCCTTAGGTCGCGAGAATGATTCTTGACACGCTCCCGAGGGGGAGAGGTTGATGTATAGATAAAACGTTTTACCCGTACATTTACCGGCTGACTTTGATAGCAGCAAGATAAATAAGAATTTTATTATTATTAATATTATTATTATTATTATAGATTGGCAGGAAGCGAATAGAGTATAATGAACCTGACTCAAACATTCATACCTCACAATTGTAATAACTAAACAATAATATTATCATTATTATTCATATTTGTGTTATCAGCAAACAGTTGTGAGGCTGGAACGTGTCGCCTCGATCCTAGCAAGTGTTATTTATCTGCTCATCCCATGGATTAGAGAAGCGGCACACCGCAAGAGCCTGAAGCTGCCTAAGATATTTTCCCTTGCGCTAATTCCCCGTCGTTGCTTTCGTTCTTCCTGAATTCCTGAATAAATATTGCTTTCCCACTGCTGATGGTCCTGGTTTTTCCATAGCTACTTGCACAAAGTGGAGACTGTTTTCGAAAGCTGCATATTATTATTATTATTATTATTATTATTATTATTATTATTATTATTATTATTATTATTATTATTATTATTATTATTATTATTATTATAAAACGTGCATTGTGTTTTATTCGATACAAATCCGGCTATAGGTTAAGCACGTAGCTAGGGAGAGTCAGTTCGTCAGGCTGATGATAGCAGCGCGAGTAGTAATTTTGCTGGTTGTTGTTACTGGTCATAGCGGTCGGCATCGCGTCTTCAGGCGTGCGAAAAACGAAAAATGGCACGAGACGGCGTTCGCTCACTGTCAGCTGACCGGCGCAGCACACAAAAATAAAAATGTCGTCAGAGCAGTGTCATGTGAGAACACAGTGGAGTGAATAGATCTCTCTTTCGCTCTCTCTCTATCTATCTATATATATATATACACATACATGCATACACATACCTATGCATGTTTTCAACTAGACATTTCTAACCGATCCAATAAACCGAAAATTTGATTGGCCACACAACAACGCCATAGTTTCAGCTTTATCTTCAGATGAAACATTGTGGCAGTGTTTTTTTTTTATTGAATAAGGACTCAACTTCCCTATCCGAATAAGAGACGTTATAATATAGGTGTATAGACAGTGAAAGCTCTAAAAGTAGGTACATGCACAATCTCTCTGGGTTTTCAATAGATTTGAGTTCTACGGAATATGCAGTGAGACAGCGGCAGAGATAGTAAAGTGAAGGGAGTAATCATTTCGACTTTCATTGGGAGGGGGCGAGATGTTATACAATGTTTTGTCTGTTGAGGTCGTCAGCTGGGACCTCAGGACTACAATTATTCATGTAAAGCCCGGACTGGCGCCAAAGTCGGGCACCTGGAGATGACGGCAGCAATCCAGTGAGATGCAAGCTGCCTTGCTTTATCTTATCCGACGGAAAGCTTACTGCCCAGTGGGTTCTGCACTGGCTGAGTAGAGGGAGGTCTTTGCCCTGCCCGTCGACAGTCTCGTCAAGCATGTGATAAAAGGCAGTGTCTCTCTGTTAGCCTGCTTTAAGCAGCAACTCATATGCATTTATTACCATTAACGCTTGTCGTCCTCCCTGGCCTGACTAAGATCATGTTGCCTTCGTTTATGCAGGTTATACTGCCCAGGCGAATAAATGGACGGCATCCTGCAGCACTAAATATATACAACAAAAAAAAAGAGATCAGCTAATCCTTCGTGATATGTGCAACGTATACATAATGTATTATACGGAAAATAAATCGCCCTAAAAAAGATAGAGTACGTGCCTGTACTTCCAATTTATACAAGGTAAATGCTGGAAAAAAAATACAACGTATTGGCTTCATTCTAACTTCAAGCGCCATCTATCTGCGCATGGCAAAAAGAGGTGGTTGGCAAAATGCGTCATGGGGTGCCATCATATTGTGTCACCACCTACCAACACAGCCTAGGTGGTAAACATCGTTACGTGAGTACGACCACCATCGGTCACTGCCCAACTCGGCAGTTCTATTGACACAATGCCAGCAGAGACACATTGTCGTCTCGGTGGCCGCCGACCAGGACAACGTTTGGCGGCGGTGGGTTTTTTTCTGGCAACGGTGTTTGACAACCCAGTGGCCAGGGACGTTGGTGAACTTTTCCTCGTTGGTTTTTTGCTTTGTTCTCTCTCTCCCTCTCCCTCCCTATCCCTCTCCCCCCTCTCTCTATCTCTCTCTCTCTCTGTCTATTTTTCTTGTTTGCCCTCGAATCTTCCCACCCGTCTTCCATAGACCGACAGACAGGATCTGACTGTCACAGTTCACAATGTGGCAAGGCTGCCGAAACGGCATCGGCATACCGTGCGCGCTTGTGTCTGGGTGTGCGCGGCCCCGTAATTGTTGATGCCGTCTTTATGTTGGCGGTGACGACCGCCGAGGCATTGCCGGTAGTAAACGGGCTGGATTTGATTTGTCGATCGACAATGTCGATCAGGTTCAGCCTTGTCGCATGCGGCCGATCTCGACCAAGATCAGAGCCAACGATCCACTTGTTACTGCTGCCTCTTCCTCTTATTCGGCAGCGGCCGCCACCGCAGATATTTCAGGTCTTCCGATGTGTTTGTGTCACGATGTCGCTCGCCGAAACAACAACAACAGGCACCGAAGCGATGTCCCGAAACTAGAAAAGTACGAGCTCATTTGCTAATTATTGTGGCCTTGGTGAGCTTTGCATAGTGCGCGTATATATATATATATATATATATATATCGTCGGCCGTCAACCCATATGTACATATAAATATATATATATATATATATATATATATATATATATATATATATATATATATATATATGAGTGTGTTTGTGCGTGTGTACTCAGCTGACAAAGTAAGACTAGATTAAACTAGCATTGTTGTAACAACAACATGTTGTTGTTACAACAATGCTACGGTTATCATATGGTCATGAGGAGTAAATGATGAGTTTGAGTTGTCAACTAACAACTGATTTACAATTGTGACCGGGAACGCAATGAAATAATGTTGCTGACAGTTTTTTGGCTTTTATTATTTTTTGTGCCAGCCACAAGAGAACGCATAAAGCAAACACACGTTAAACTTGTAACGCTGCCGCCTCGTATTTTCGTTGGCATGTTGTTGCAATTTCTTACAGATCGATCGGGCGTGGCTAGACGAGCGCCTGGTGTCAATGACATTTTTCAGCTAGCCCAACTTGAACTGGTAAAAGTTTGCTCAAGTCATTATCGCCGTACGTCAGATTTCTTATATTCTCTTGGTTTGACTCGAGTAAAAACTGTAGACGTTCTGTTCCCGCGCATGTTTTCTTGCCCTTTCATTAAAAATAAATGTTTATATCATCAATCAGCAACGCGGGCAACAGTCTGGTAAAGAGTACTCTCTTAAGCTGCGTTCCTTCTGATCTCTGTAAAGTATTATCACTCTATACACGATGTAAATACCCGGATTTATCTCTTTTATCATCTATTAATTGCTCAACAAAATTCGACTGTCAATAAGGAATTTCCATTTTCTTAAGCTCTAATAATTATGTTTCCCTCCGAGCATTTGGCAGTGTCAAGACTAATTTCTCGAGATAATCCTGATTATCTAGTGGCCCCAGTACCCTAATCCCATTTGTGTCCATATGAGTTGTGTCCCCGTAGGTAAGTAATGGTTCCACCTTAAATATGAGCAATGTCACTGCCGCATTCAAAGATATTATCTGCAAACTCCCTATCGCCGCTGCAGTAGTCCTCGTCGCTCATCTCACCCTGCTCCGTACATTAGGTCGAACGCAAGGTCCCATCGTCGCAGTGATGCTTCGCAGATATGTAAACTTACTTAGAAATTTAATGTTCGTTCCCGTATCATTATTTCCGCATAAACCGCCTGTTCAGAACTTTCCCGCCAGCTCTCAGTGCAATATTAAGCCCAGTTCATTTATAAATGCCTGTCTAGCCCTGATTTTCTACAAAATAACAGTATTATCTGCGTACATCAAAACGTTCGTACCTTTCTTTCTACTAGCCCTTAAATAACCATACACACAGATCTCTAAGCTGAACCGACCTAATAGGGAACTAAGCCCGTCACCTTGGGTTACCTTGTTGTCCTTGTTTGTTTTACGATTTCTGATATTCCAACCCCGGTATCTACAAAAAGTGTGTTATTCATAAAATGGTTACTAATAGATACTTATAGTAATTCTGGCACACCTTCCCTAGCTAGCTTCTCCACAACATTGTCCCTATGAGCTATACCAAGCGTCTTTTTAATACGCAAACCGCATAAAAATTATTTTGAGGCTTGGGCTGTTTTAACCAAATATCTTCCAGCCGAATCCTCTTCTAAATCCATCCCGAAACACTTAGAGGTTCCTAGCTCGTTTGCTATTACTGCCGAAAATAACACATAAACATTGCCCTTTTTTGTTAAGCCTCTCTATACATTTGGCCTTGTTTCAATTTATTTTACCCTTGGGAATTAGTACCAATGTTTCCTCGCTGCAAACACTTAGAGTAGTCCAAGATCCTGTTGATTCCTGTTTGGCGCTTCTATGATCAACGATTTCGATTGAAATATTCCGTGTTGCCTACCCATTAGCCTTGTCTGTTTTTGGTTTAAAGGGACCTTATAACTAAGTCTTTCCTGTGGATAGTGTACTCTCTGACAGAATCTCCTCAAAGTGAACGACAACCTTACATAAATGTGCGTTTCTCTACCTGAGCTACTAATTGACATTCTCTCGTTTTTAAACCAAGGTTTTGCTTTCCTCTCGCTTCTAGCCATCGTTAAGGTAGTGAACAAGTTTACTTTAGTAGGGCTTAGTAAAACTTCAGTATCTAGTTTTAACCCACTTGCGGCTATTGCCGGTCAACGACTGTGTGTGATAATTAAGGGTAATTAAGGCTGCAGCGATTCTGGACTGCAAGCCGTATTCATGAGCAATGTAGTTAGTGCCTTTCATTATGGTGTTCAAGTTCAAACGTGTATTAGGATAAAACTCGTGTTTTCATAAGTTCTCCCGAACTTTAAATATATTAGACATATATTTAAAATTTGTTTTTCTTTAAGGCTGTTTTTGTCTCCTGAGTAGTGCCGTGGGTACTATCTTAAGCAAAATTCAGCTGTCGGACAGACTCGAAATTATCTAATAACATTCTGAATCCACGTGCTTTACCGTTTCTGGTGTCAATGCAACATGTAACATGTTGAGTAAGAATATCGGGTCTTAATTTTTCCCCCAGTGTCTAATGACTAGCATTTATGTCCCGACTCGAGCCAATCATGAACTACCGCGAACATTGTAACAGCTGCGATGATTGCTACTATTGTGGATATTTAGATCAAGGACAAACGCGGCAATGACAAAAAAGTAAAAAACCTAAAAGAATAAATGTATAAGGCTTTGTAAAGGCAACAAGACAAAAACCTAGAACATTACATTGCTAGAGAAGGCAATGGACCTGGGTTTCATTCGCTGCATAGAATTCTACATGATCTACATGATACTAGTCGTGTCTCAATACTTAACGCAGGACGAAAAACAGCATTGTGTACTCTGTCAACGGTTTGTAAAACTCTTGTCCTATTGTCAATCAGATCCGAGACGAAAACGAAGTGCGGCAGTCCGGGAACGGGAACGTAGTGGCCATTTGAATCACCAAAAGTGAGGTTTTAATAACGATCGAAATTAATAAAAGTCGTGGTTGGGCCAGTGACTGCTGATTGGTATGTAACTAAGTGGGCAAAAACGTGTTTTCTGTGATTACGTAGTGGGGCTCTAAAGAGTCTCCGCCGGCGGTTATTCTACCACAACAACCAGCTTCCTGACCCTGAGCGATGTCTGGGTGCAACACGCTCTGCAATACTTGAGGAGAACCTTAATGCTGCCAGCAACTGAAAAATAATAAAATATATATAAATAATAATTCCGAGATATTTAACTATATATTAATACATGTTCAGACCTCACAATTGTATTATAAGCAATAAACAATATTAATAATAATAATAATAATAATAAGAGAGGAAGAGACTGCTACCGAGATATTTACTTATATAGTAATACATGTTCAGATCTCACAATTGTATGATCAGCAATAATAATAATAATAATAAGTGTTGAGCAATACTTTTCTATTTGGCCGTTTAGCTGGGACAAGTAATGGATTTTTGTGGTTGTGAAAACCGAGCATCAGGCGAGAGCAGAATCTTTCTCGTTAGCTAACCCCTTAGGTGAAACCACGCGGTCATATTTAACTATTCTAATCTTTTAGTTTGTTCCACAGTGAGATAACAGTTTGGAATTGGGGTAGCTCTATGGAATGTAGATGTGCTTTACTAAATTGTTTTCGGCAATCGTAGCAATTTTTACTCGGGTAAGTTCTGTGCTTCACTGTGTAGAGGTTATGCTGCCGTTTAATTGCAAACAAGAACATAACATAACATAACATCACTTTTATTTCACATAAAAGGATTGGTATCAATATACATACTTCTGTAAGACAATCGTAATTAATCACCAAATAGGCGAGCTCTATTTGGATTATCATGGGCCCATTTGGCCATACGCCAAGCAAACAGTCCGTTCACGAATTCACCGCGGGCCACGGCTTTTGAGGTGATTGATCGTTGACTCCTTAGGTTATTGGAGCGTACATCAAAAAAGTGTCCTAACAAGTCACATTTTCGTAATTGATGTAGAACAGATAAGTTGCACTGCATAAAAAGTGTGTCGATACTTGGAACAACGTCATCTAACACGCTGTGGGGGCACCTGATTCGCAGGCGTCTTAAGAAGCTAGTTATGCTTGTTGATCTTAAAGGAGCTCCTTCCTTTGGTGGACTTTGATTCCGCCTCGCGCTGCTTATGATTATTTTGTTTACTTTTTGCAATAAGACTAGTCTAAATATCTACTCAATTCATAATATATCTAATGAAAATCGCATATAGGGTTGACAATTTAAGGTTATTTTAATTAAATTTATCGGCATTTATCAGCGTTGCATTTGTACCTAATGTAGGCAAGTTGGGTAAAAATAGTCGCTTTTCTTTTCAAGGTTAGATAGCAGACATCTGCTCATAAAGCTCTCATTTATTAAACGTATATGAATCCTTACTTTCTCTGTATATATATATATATATATATATATATATATATATATATATATATATATATAGCTCTCATTTATTAAACGTATATGAATCCTTACTTTCTCTGTATATATATATATATATATATATATACATACATATATATAAAAATATTTAAGCATGTCACGTAATGTGCTAGGAAGGCCCAGATTGCCACTCTGAGAGAAAAGCCACAGCGATGTTAATGCGCACCGCTCTTTAACTGAAAAATTATACCTACTGCCCAATGTGATAGCGTGGCCCGCGGTCGAGATCGTACCGGACGCGTGCTCAAGTTGAGTCAGCAACGACCGACTGACAAAGATTGTCACTGTCCAACTCGGCCACCTGCAGCGGTTTTAAAACGTGATATGGAAGTACATGCTCGAATCAGGCTGGTATATAAATATATATATATATATATATATATATATATATATATATATATATATATATTATATATATATGGGACCGTTTTCTCCGGACAGCAAGTTTATTTAAATTTAGTAATTACTCATTGAGCTTGAAATGTCCACAATTACACAAATTCAAACAGTTGTAACCATTTAGAGCATTTGCAGAAGAAAGGCTAGATATACCTTTTTATAGCTACTCCACTCGTCGTAAACAATTAAGACCACGCTTTATTCTTCCTTAGAGGCAGGGTATTAAGTCCCTGTTTCTAGTGGCAATAAATATATATATATATATATATATATATATATATATAGTAGAATTGTCTGTGCCGGGTTGTTATGTTAGCATCACCTGACACACCAGTGCGCGTGCAACAGAAACTATATTGCACGCACAGTTCTATGAGAGGTGGCGGCATGTGTGCACAATGTGGCCGGCACACACATTATCCGTTGCTGGGCCTGTCGCTGAACCGGAGCGAGCGAGGGAGGGATACTTTCACTGACCTCTCCGTCCGTATGACTTCATACGGACGGATTTTTCGTAGTCTGTTATCGTGATGAGTGTTTTTTGTTTGTCCGAGCGAGGGGGAGGGATGCGAGGGAGACAGGATGTAGCAACGAAGATGACGAACAACTGTTGGAGAACCCGTTCATACCGTGGTTGTCGCCGCCGCTGCTGCTGCTGCTGCAGCTGCAGCTTCAACTTCAGAATTAGCCGCGCACCAGCTACAGTTCTGGAAGTCGGTATTACTCGACGCTCAGTTACTCGACGACTCTCTTACTCACTACTACTACTACTGCTGCTGCTCAGCTCCTTCATCACATCAAGCCATACGCCGCTTGCATGCCGGCCTGCCGGACAACCTCCTAGCTTGCTGGTCTACTCGGATAATAATAATAATAATAATAATAATAATAATAATAATAATAATAATAATAATAATAATAATAATAATAATAATAATAATGAGCAGCATTTTCTGGCAAAATATATGTGTGTCGAGGTAAGCGCGGTTTTAGTAAGCAGCAGCAATAACAACAACAATAACAACAACAGCAACAACAACATTAACAACAGCAGCAGCAATGCCGCAACAGTAGTAGTTGCAGAAACAAAAGCAGCAGTACTGGAACAGTTGCCTAAACGAGCCGACGTTACATGATGGTCGCGACGAGACGACATTCTTCGGCAATGAATAACAACGGACATTCTTTTTCGTCTTCATCTTCATCATCATCTTCTTGTTCGTCGTCGCCTGGCTTCTTCAGTATCTGTCCCGGCTGTGCTACTACGGGCTGTCGTGGTCATAGAGCGAACGTGGATCTGGTAGTGGCGGTGGTGGTAGTGGCTGTTGTTTTGGTGGCGTTGGTTGGAACTATCGCAATCTTCTACAAGCTGCGAGTGTTTGCTCCCGCTGAACCAAACATCGTGCCGCTATCGTGTTGAAAAACGGCGTCGAGTCGGTATCTTCGCGAAAAGTGCCGGCCACTTTTGGCGCTTTTCACCTACCCATCAGCAGTACCATCCACAGCAGCAGCAGCAGCAGCGTGAGGGATAGTAACTACAAAAGCAGCACCCTGGACCCTTGTCCCGCGTTTGGCCGCTTTACCTTCTATCAGCGTGAAAAGCAAGAATAACGGCAACAACAACAACAACAACAACCAGAACAACAGCAATAATGACGACAACAAGGACAACAACAATTGTAACAATCACAACACAGACAACAACAACAACAACAACATTAATAACAACTACAACAACAGCAGCAGCAACAACAACAACAGCAGCAACAACAACAACAACAACAACAGCAACAATAGCAGCAACAACAACAGCAACAACAACAACTGTCCACCGTGGCTGGCACGTTGCGCTGCTGTCGCAGCTATGCAGAATTACCGAGACGAAGAAAGATGTTGTCTGGCGGGGCGGGTTCTGAGTCAGAACGCCTGTCGGTCGCATGACCAGGAGGGCCGACCGTCGTTCCAGACCTTGGAGAGGAGGGTGTCTTGGTGTTGTTGTTATAATTGTTGTTGTTGTTGTTGTTGTTTCGGCTGTTGTTGTTGCGGCTGTTGTTGTTGCTGTTGTTGCTGGTACTACCGAAGTCGATTCCGCGGACACGTCTCGTGCGTCGAAGGTGGCCGCGATGCCGAAATAGCTTCGTAGCAGTGCCAGTCATCACAGCGGCAATAACCGTGAAAACCTATCTTGGCCGACTACTGTTACTGTTGTTGTAGTTGTGTTGTTGTTGTTGTGTTGTTGTTGTTGTTGTTGTTACTGTTGTTGTTGTTGTTACTGTTGTTGTTGCTACTGTTGCTCACGTTGCTCTCACTATGTAGCTACTAGCGGACTACTGGCACCGTCTGTGTGCATTTGTGTGCGTGTGTGTGTGTGTGATATTTCGCAAAGTAGGCTATGAGGTAATTTTCTACTGCCGAGAAGAAGAAGATATCCCTATATCTTCTTCATCAACTTCGGTACCAGCGTCGGCATCACCACCACCATCATCATCATCATTATCACCACCACCACCACCACCACCAACGTCGTCATCATCATCATCAGCAACAGCAGCAGCAGCAGAGCAGCATTCTTTTTTATTTCGGCCGTCGTCATACGCACAACGCCACGCTGAAATGTGTGACCCCACCATTTTGTAGTCGACAGATGTTGCTACTACGCCGCTCTTATAAACACATAGGCACAAACACACACACACACAGACACATACAAACATATACCCAAGCACGCACAGGTACACAAAGTAAACCCAGGATACGCAATCGGACACACAGACGACACAAGCACCACCAACAACAGCAGCAGCAGAACACAGCACTTTGTTGCTGGTTGCTTACCACTGACGACGGACGACGCCAAAGAACAAGGTGGGTTGTTTTTGAGATCTGTTGTTGGTGTTGCCCATATTGTTGCTGTTGTCCTTGTCGTTGTTGTGGTTTTTTTTAGTGCTGCTGTCAGACGCTGTTAGTATTTTTGTTGTTGTTGTTGCTGCTGATTCATTGTTACTCGTATTAAAAGTAATACAAATAATGCCAATTGTTGTTGTTGTTTTGATTGAATTGAAAAATATACGTAATTTGTATCTAAATCAAGTTTTTTTTGGGACTAGGTGGAAAACGCGGTTCGCACAGACGCCATGGCAGGAAAGCTCAGCTGCAAATGTGGGCCGGTACTATGGGGCTCCAACCCACTTAAAACAAGTCATGTTCCCATCCTAACGTCCAAATGAGACTGTGCAGGCAATACTTTAAACAACTGAGGGTACGAATAGTAGCGTCCGTATCTTAGCTGTCCGGAAGTGCCTTAAGAGACCTTGTCAAGTAAAAACGATTTTTCTCTTCTTTAGTGTGCATAATGCTTTCGATTGTAGGAGCTATAAGATTCTAGTCATCAATTGAATTCATAAGAAGGTGTATCAGTATATTTTTAAGGCTGTCGTCATCTGCTGTGGTTAAGTCCATGCGTAAAGAAGCCCACGCGGGCAAGTGTGGCATTTCGCTTCCAGGCCGGTTGATTCACGCCTTAATGTCTGGAATCAGAACCTTCACTCGGGCCACGGGTACCCCGTCCGGTATGGCGTCCCATTAGTTCTGCCAAGAAGCCAACGTTTTTCCATTTCTTCAGCCTTCTTGCTTGTCAACTCCGTCCACAAGCGACGACGTTCGTTGGCCTTCAGGTCACAAGAAATCGAACCAGCCAGTATAAGGACACCGCCGTGTTAACCGTTTTGTAGACCCACGTAATGCCTAAAGCAGCGATGCGTTCGGTCTTGCGCATCAGCGCCCTGTTGCGAGCCGGAGTCAGTGCGATTAATCACACCGGGGCCGCGAATAACATCGACTCGGCAAATGACATAAGAAGGCGTCACTTCAATTCTCGCGGTTCGAATGTAAATGGAATCAGCCGCGCAATGTAGTGTGAAACTTTAGTAGCCTTCTCTGCACCTCGACACCGTCATGAGAAAAAAACTGAACCTGGAGGAAGCTAGACGAGCCCACTACGACCCGGCCCCTTTGGGGGGCAGTCGACAGGAGATGCCAAGGGAGGGAGAGGGGGGGAAGCAGCTATCAGGATCTCGACGCATCTCCCCAGAACAGGCAAGCTAGGCGCACAGAGCGTTAGAACGCGAGACTCTCCTCTCAGGGTTGACGAATTAACGCCTATGCAATCCCACACTTTGGGGGGGTGGGGGGGATATCGGTTTTAGTGGGTGCGAGTCCCACACTGGCTGCTAATAGCGCATGTGCATTATGCATTTCCATACGAAGCGATGCCTAGCAGTTACCGTTCCCTGGGGGTGGGGGGGAGGCGGGTGTTAGTGGGTTTGTGAGTCCCACACTAGTCACTGGCTGTGGTGACGCATGTACATCCCGATTCCCGTAATCCCCCATATTAATGCTGAGAGGTTTAAGCATTAAAAAAATTATGCATTTCCGAGACCCTCGCAATAAAGAAGCTTTCTCTGCAGCCATGCGGGGGTGGGATGTACCTTGCAAGTCTCTGTTCAGATACATTCCCAGATAGCGGGCTGATTGAACTACCCGAATATCCTGGCTGTTCAAGGCTAGCTTCGGAGGAGTACACCGTCTTGGGCCAAACAGGATTACTCACTCGCTTTTGGTAGAGGCCAGCGTCAAACCCGCTTCCCTCATCCAGACGGAAATCTCAGCCAGGGCGTCATTGGCTCTAAGTTCCAGTCGCTGGGGGGAGCCGCCCTGTACTACAACTGCGAGGTCATTCGCATAAGCTAGTAGCTCTGTCCTTTGTGGTAGGTTACTTAAGCGTAGGACATCGTCGCCCGCCAAGTTCAATTTAGAACCTTAGGGAACTCCATCTGTTATGTCTAATTTGGATCCCTCATTGTCTACCCGCCGTTCGTTAAGGTAGTCCGCGACAACCCGACAACTAGGTAGTTCGGAACTCTCTTTCTCTCTCCAGTACCACCTTCTAGGGTAGGCTGTTGAAAGCATTTTTAACATCTAGCAGTGCTAGGATGAGAAAATCTCTGGACCTTGGCTGGGAATTGTCGTGGCGCTGCCGCCTTAGCAACGACGAGCTGTATTGCAGAAAGGCACGAGCGGTCTTAGCAAAATCCGAACTGCTTCAAAATGAAATGAGGCCGCGTTCTTCCGCGAATAATCGCAAACGGTTCTGTACAACCTCGACTACCGCAATTAAACGCAGATAAAAGTGATTACTTGACCTTAACCATTGTAATTCATGCGTATCATTGGTTCACTTTCGGATTTTCGGCAGCATAGTTGTCAGGCCTTGCTAGAAATTGACCTACTTTGGAAAAATAACTTATTTAAGGTTGACATTCAATTAAATGGAACGTATAAATACCAGTTGTCTAACACAGGGTTAGTGACTAAAAAAATCCTTCTACCAGACCCCGACTTTTCGAGTTGCATGTTGTGTAACGGGCTCTGACACGAAAATTCCAATGATCTTGAGTCTCCGGCCGAAAGCTTAGGAATGTTATCAACGCGCTACATGAGCCGATCTATAGGGGCGGCAGGACCTTCCCAGGACGTCTTACATGCTAGCAAGCAATTCGTAAGGACAGTCGAATCCTGAGAATTTCCTACACTCGTTAGGCTCAGCCAGCCTAAAAACATGGCCCACGGAAGGGAAGTCATATACGAACAACAACCTGCATGTTAGCGCCTAAAAATCCGCACGACAGACCTCCCACCTGTCGCCATCCAAAAGTGTCCTAGCTTTGCTGGCGATCTAAATAATTGAAGCGCCTCGTGACCGTATGAGATACATGCGCGGGTTCGAGCCCCACCGTTGCACATTTGTATTCATGAAGGTTCGCCTATGAATCAATGTGAAAAGCACTTCCGTGGACGTTAAATCTTGGCTGAGGATCAGTCTAAAACGTTTATTTAACCATAACTCTCCCTCCAGCGTCCGAAAAAAACTTTATTAAACGGCTCTAGAGCCTTTGTTAAATCAGACAAAAAATCTCAAAATATCAAAAGCTCTAACTCAATATGTTAACTTCTTTGACAAAAAGTTTGACCTCCACAAAAGGCAACCCCTCTGAGAGTTCAGAGGTTGCGATCGACTCGCAGTAAAACGGATATAGGCAAACCCTTCAGCAAATTCCTAAAGCAAAATATTGTCTCTTAACTGCCCACTGATACCGTGCATGGGTTTGAGCTTTGGAAATATATTGTCCGTAACGTTTGTACCAGAGGAAACGGTATAGGCAAAATTTGTTTTTAGTTATTTGTTGTTCCCTTTACCACTGAAGAAGAAGATGGGTAATGACCATAAAGTGTGATTTACCTGCCATGAATGTTGCGCTAGTCGAACATGAACTTGCCTACAAAAAAGTTCTGCGATGGCCTTTTTCCGTGCACCGCATACAATACATTCACGTCTATTAAACGGTTTTTCCACTCATTGTCAGGGACTCCGCCTTTTTTTTTTTTACTGGAGGAGGGTGAATGCATTTACGCACGCTTTGAGTACGGAGTATTTCCGCTCTCGAGAGCAGTGTGGGGCTCGACCCTGGCGGTTGGATGTTGGTCCACCAAGACCACTACCCACTAAACACACCTCCCCCCTTAAGCTTCACTCTCTAATGGCCCAGATATCCATAGAACAGTACTATGGGCCATTAGGAGAAGTGGCGAGCGCCTAACGGATCATTTGGCCGAGGTCACTCACGGGTTCCCCCACCAGTCCGACGTGCTTGTCCCAACACCTGCGAACCCGTTTGATTACAAGCCACGTCATCTGTTGATGTCGTAAGCGCTATCCGTTCTCTTCTGTACCTGCCAAGCTCTTTTTCATCACCGCAGTTGCCATTTCCTCGCCCAGCCTCCATGCCGATGCTGTGCTGCATATGTACTCTACAAACGTTCTCATGTTGCTTTTCGGCGGGTCTGGCATCCCGACTCCTTGTTTTCCTGCTTCTTTGGCCCATCTCAATCGTAGCAGCGCTGTGGCGGTTGTCCTTGCCTGCTCTAGTCCCTTGCATTTTAAGAGGGTATGCTCGGGGTCATCGTCGATGACGTCTTCACAGTGCATGCAGGTTACCGAGGGAGCTTTGCCTATACGAAATAGATAACTCTGAAAATCACCGTGGCCAGTGAGACACTGCGTGAGGAAAAAGTTCATTTCTCCCGCCGGGCGGTCAATCCACTTCTTTATGTCCGGGATGAGCAGGCGAAGTGAATAACCCGATGAGCCTGCGGGAATGGCATCCCATTCTTCTTGCCACAATCTTATCGTCTTTTCCCTTTCAGCTTCTTTGTTAGATTCAGACCCTCGTTCCCATATACTTTTCCTTTCATTCACTACCAAGTCCCAAGGTGGGGAGCCAGCCAGTACTAGAGCTGCGTTCGTGCTAACCGTGCGGTAGGCCTGGAGGATCCTAAGCGCCGCTGTTCTCTGCGTTCTTCTTAGGGCTGTTTTTGCCGTTCTCGTTTTCAAGGTGTTCTGCAGCCAGACTGGCGCCGCGAAAAGTGCAATGGACTCGGTAACCGACATTAGTAGTCGTCGCCGGCACTCCCGCGGGCCGTGTAAGTTTGGCAGAACCTTGCCTATCGCGTTAGCCGCTTTAGCCGCCTTGCCCGTACACTTTCTGATGTGATTTGTCCCCCTGAGACCCTTGTCTAGTAGGACGCCAAGATATTTGGCCTCTGTTACCTGCTTGATTTCCTGGCCCGCCACCATCAGTTTCATGCTGTCTACTCTCTTCCTGCCTGTCAGAACGATGGCCTCGCTCTTTTCCGGGGCAAGTTGTAGCCCAGCGCTATCCATCCATCTCTTTGTGGACCAGAGAGCCATGTTTGTTTTTAATTCTAGTTCTTCCTCTGTTTTTGCTTGAGAAATGATGGCTAAGTCATCCGCATAAGCAATCATTTCTACTCCCTCTGGGAGATCTTGTCTCAGGACGTCGTCATATGTTATGTTCCAGAGCAGGGGTCCCAGGATTGACCCTTGAGGAACTCCTGCAGTCATGTCTATCTCCACTGTGCCGTTAAAAACTTTTCTGTCCTCTAAGTATCCTGAAACGGCCCTTACGAGAAATGAAGGGACCGCTTCTCTCACTAGGGTGTCTAAAATTCCTTTCCACGGCAGACTGTTAAACGCGTTCCTGACGTCGAGAAGGACTGCCACAAGGAGCTTTCGTTTATATATAGGTTCGCCGTGAAGCAAGTCAGCTTAAGGCTGTTATTCGTTGTATTGCTGTAAGAACTGATCTTTTCTTGCGAAATCCATATTGATTGGACGACAGGAGACCAGACTGTTCCGCAAACGTCCTAAGTCTATCTTCTAAAATTGCCTCATACTCTTTTGCTAGGGTGTTCAGGAGACATACGGGTCTGTACCCTCCGTTACTTTTGGGAATCAAGACCACTTCCGCCCTTTTCCAGTCTCTAGGCATTTCCCCACTTGCCATCGCCTTGGTAAAAACTGCTGCTACCACCTCCGGGTGTTCCCTGAAGAGCATCTTTACCGCTATAGGCGGAATGCCGTCGGGTCCTGGAGATCTCCCTGGCTTGAGCCTCTCCGCTGCCATCAATACCTCTGCGCGTGTGATAGGCGGGAACTCCTCTTCTTCTGAAGTTGTCCCTCTTCTTGCGTATGCTTCCCTATTAAAATGTCCATGATGTGGAAATAGATTGTTTAAAATGTGTACGACCTCTGTGTCTGGCAGTGTGACTTTTGGGGCCTGCACGCCTCTCCCTCTAATAATTTTGTAGGGTTTTCCCCAAGGCTTGTCATTTATGTCCTTAATCATTTGTCGCCAGTAGAGCTTTTTGCTTTCCGCTATTTTGTTTTTTAAAAGCGCTCTGAGTCTTCTATAATTTTCCAAGGCGAGGGTATCGGCCTCCCGGGTCCTGTGGCGTTTTTTGAGCTTCCTTTTGGCTCTGTTACAATCCGCCCGTTTCTGCGCTATGACGCTGTTCCACCAGTGTTTTGGCTGGCATGTAGCCCTTCTTGGGTGAGGGGGCTTAGTTGCTCTACTGCAGGCCCCTTTGAGAGCGTCATGCAGTTCTTCTGGACTCCGCCTATTCTCCACGAAGATCTGTCATTTACTGGTTAGAATTCTTAAATCTTTTAAAGTTGTTTCGAGGTTTTACACTTCGATACCAACCATAAAAATGGTATGGTGTGTTTAGCATCAACAAGGTGTTTAAAATTTCCGTGTCTAAATTAAAATATTACACGTTTGTCGATTGACAATTGTAGGGCTAGGACATTGCACCACCTCATGAATGCATCGGTTGCGTTTTGCAACATACTCTGGCTTTCTAGGTATTCACTCAAACATATATTTTTACATCATCCATAAACTATACTATGCACGCCACTAAGCGGAATGTCTCGTAATGCATTGTTCACAAGATCAACATCAGTGGTACTAGAGTCGTTTCCAGTGAGCATCCAAATTCAACAGAGCTGCAGCCTACTCCAGATGCTACAATATCCGCATATATATAGATTTCGTTTGATGCTTATGAAGTTGACTATAATATACAGTTCAAAAAAGTTTCTTCATAATGCTTTATCTTCTTCACGCTCCCGGCGAGAGAAGTAGTGCAGCAATTTTTGATCCAGTGCTGTGCATTCCACTGCATGGCACTTAGTACATTTCTGCAGGCAGAACTGACAGGTGCACAAATCATACTCCCCGCAAAAGGCTACGTTTGAACATACCAGGTAGTGACAACCATGCACTATGTATCTGGTGTATACGTGGCGACCGTCACATGCAATACTGGACCAAAGATGTAAGGCATTAAAACGTCTAAACTACCGACCTTTCGTCTGGTCTGTTCGAATTTAGCTCCACGAATCGTTGCAATCACAAATCTTGCACGCGAAATCTTTAGCCGATATATATATATAGAGAGAGAGAGAGAGAGATTTTAGCCTCCAACTCCGAAATAAAAATTCATAGGATACTGTACGCGGCATCTTCAGCCGATACATATACAGTATATATATATATATATATATATATATATATATATATATATATATATATATATATATATATATATATATATATATATATATTTGTATATATAGCAGACTTGAAGTCGGAGTATACGTGCCAGATCGAAGCAATCCGATTCGTTAATTATCTTGTCCCCTTGTTCCGTAGGACCTCGAGACGTGCCACAATATATGTAGGGCCATTAGTCACAAAAAACGTCTAGTCAGCAAGCCCTTGTGTCTCGTTTGCCCGTTATATGGACTAGTATACCACATAATATTCGTCGTATCACTTCCCTGCATTGTTTTACACAGATGGTCCAGAAATGGCTACTCACCAACACATTTCGACATAGTTGAGGCACACATGTTATGTTGTGTTGTGTTTATGATTTATGATACTCCATGATTGACTTATTTTGTGGCTGTTTATGACTGAGAGTTAACCATTTATATTCGATTTTTTTTAATTAATACCTATATATATTTTTAATGAGAACTAAAGCATTGTATTATGCAGTTCCTATAATAAACCACGTTTTGAATCTTGAAATCTTGAAAAATCTTTGCCCATGCAAATTGCGTCTCCAGCGAGTACAGTAGCCACGTGGGCACGCAGCTCGATAGGCAAATTGCATGTCAGCAATCAGTTCTTGTACGTCGCATCGTTATGTATGGGCGTTGCTATCACACGCTCTAATCACGTGTAAGCCACGATTGCGAGAGAGACTTGGGCCCTTTGTTTGCGGATTGCATTGAGTAAACAAGTAACTGTATAACTCAGCGGGACACACGCTGAGTAACCACTTCGGAATACAAATAAATTGCCATTATTGCTCAAGTCCGCAGAATTCACTCTGCTCTGGCAGCCATGTCCCCGTCGTCATAACTACTGGTATATTCCTTGCTGCAGTCAACGCAAGAAGGGGTGTCTATTCTGCCGTCCTTGCCGAGAGATCTACTGTTGACGTAGATGATGGCCCTTGACACTGGTAGGCAAGTGGAGCTCCCGTCTCGACGAGATGCCTCACGTTTCTCTTCCAGGATTTTGATCAACTTTAAACTATTTTTGTTTTTGCCATTTTGTCTCATATCGTCGAGCTAAACCGGTGGTCTAACGGTGTTGCGGTTGACTTATTTTTACTTTTCGTTCAACCGTGAGCCCCATTGAGCAGTTACACGTTTTTCTGACTGGCGAATGTAGTTCGCCACTTCTTGACAATTTGCTGATCCCTTTACGATGACCATTTATTTTGTGATTCGCTTTACAAAGAGCCGCGCTATTTTTTCATATATATATATATATATATTCTGCATGGGAGTCGACAAAAATGTGACGGGACCGTTATGAAAGACTTATTCTATTAACAATCGTCCCGAATCAACGCACCGAAGCGTACCTGCACACTTGCACGTTATTGCCAACACAGAAGACAAAAAACATATAATCCCGAAACGAGAATTACATTAACAGAGGAGAGAAGAGGAAATTTCAACAATAATATTAAACATGTGATACGATCACTTAGGTGCAATTGTCAGCTATGCAAATATAATTGAATTATCCGCAAGGCTAATGATCGTGTACGGCTTTTTCATGTCATGGCTAATTTTTAATCCACTTCGGCGTTCACCCTGTCTAAATTGGAAACCATGCAAATCAATTTAAGAGTGGCCGGTCTGGGTCTCACACCCAGTCCTCCCAAATACAAGGTTAAGACCACTAAGCCATCTTGCTTGGTATATATATATATATATATATATATATATATATAACGTATCACTTTACCAATGATAACAGCAACAATAATCTTAACAACGACAAGTTTCCTCGACATCTCTCGACAAAAACGATTACTTAGGAAGCTATCTGTGCAGCCTTTCAAACTACCGTGTATATCTTAATAGACAGGACGGGTAAAAGGTCACATAGTTAATTCAATTTCAATTCAATTCAAACATGGTTTATTTACGGAACTGCATACATGCTTAAGTTCTCGTTATAAAAAGTGGTACAAGGGTTTGGGGATAATAAGAGAAAAAAAAAGAGTTCAGAGTTAATTGTCTTGGCACCGAAGGCCACTTACGGAAGCGCTAAAAGAGAAAGCCTAACCTAAGAAAAATCACTACTCGAGTCAGTGGTTCATGAACTAACAATAACAATTCCCTAGATCATTGGCTAATTATATATATAATTAATCAGGCAAATAACCTCGGCGCATATACACGGCGCTCCAACAATTGTATGCTCTTCCATCATGAGTTAATCACAAGGTGCTTGATATTTCCCGATATTATCTATAATAAACGACTGTCTGCCGTCAAATCCGATCTTGAAGGCTCGTGAAAGCCTGGAACACGCTCACACAATTTTCAGCTATGTGAATAGAAGCTATATATACATACGAGGGCGGATCGGCAAGTTCTAGTACTTTAAATTTTACTAGTATTTTTTATTACCTTAAATGTATTTAAAAATTTAACAGGTACTACCAAGGGATTTCGGTTCGTTTTGCTTGCGGTATGGTATATGTGGTGCCGTTGATTTCGCGCCGTACGTGAGGACACCGAAGACGATCCACGTTTCCAAAAGCCTTCGACGTCAATAGCAGAAAAAAGGTTCAAAAATCGTGATGTTTTTGATAATCGCCGAATTACTATCAGATAACTTAGGAATTAGAGAAATTATATGGATTAGTTGTAACAGTTTTGACCGATAGTTATATGCCTCAGAAAACTTGCCGCGAAGCTCGTTCCAATAGTTTTGAACCAGCCAATGAACGCCCGTCGGGAAATATCCAAATTGAACCTTTAGGGGGTAGCAGATAGCTCGGGATTGCTTCAAAGAGTGATTACAGGAGATAAGTCGTTAGTACATGGTTACGACATCGAGACCAAAACCCAATTCTCCTGGTGCTGCTTATCAGAGAGTCGATCGAAGGAATTAAGCCAGAGCAGATACAACGCCATTGCTTTTTTGACTGTATTTTTTTACGACAAGGCATTTATCTTCAACAAGTTTTTGCCACTTGCTTCTAAGGTCGATGATACTACCACAAAATGGTTATAAGATTGCTCGAAGACGTTCGTTGCAAGAGGCCTGAACTCTGGACAAGCGCAAATAAACACATTTTTTTTTAGAAATATGATTGATTTATTGTTCGCTTGGCATGTATACCTAAATACACATGTCACCCTTTTATATCAGGGGCGCTTACAGCGGCAGCATATATATTACCTACGCATCCATATAATCCATGTATACTTCAATACCTACTGAGTATTTGCTTTCCATTGGGACAACCTCTTCTTTGTAATATCGACCAGGTCATTTCTAACATTTGGTCCTAGAGCTAGGGCCTCCGACAGCCGTATATCTCTGCTCCTCCCTAAGGCTATACATTCTTCTCAGAAATATATACATATAAAAGGTGCCCAGATTTTTTTCGAAGATCGATATAGGAATTTGTGGAGCTCGTTAAAGCAAATATATTTTCCAATGGAACATGGTCTCTGAGAAGTCTTGTTTCGGAATGAGAGTAACTAAAATCCGTGACACTGGTGTTGTTGCCCGACATAGAGGCACATAAATGTGCAATTGCGAGACAACTAGTTCTGCATTCACGCCAATTACCAACGATTAGTTTAATACCTTACACGTATAAGAATATGGCAATGCTCTCCGTAATTGCGGATAAATAAATTATTTTTCAGGCATGTCGAAGTTGATTGCGAAATCCTGATAAAATAACTTTATATTTTTCTAATTCTCTTCTGAACGACCCTTTCACATCATCTGGCCGGCGTTATATGTTCTTTGGAAGCCCATTTATTACGACGATGTGCTTAGTTTCTGTATAGGAGGACTGGTTGACTTACAATTGAACATTTTATGCTTCTTTGTTGGGTAGTAACACCAGTGTCACGAATTGTACTAATACCACTCTAATCCAAAACAAGACTTCTTAGAGACCATGTTCTATTGGAAAAAAACTCCAATGGAACATGGTCTCTCTCATATCGAGCTCCTTATATCGCTCTCGAAATTATATATATATATAAATATACTTTTTTTAACTATACCAAGGGCCTAGCTTTTTGCTCTGATAAGTGGAAAGAAGGTTGTCAGATATCGCACAATAGTGTGCTGAATAATCTGGCACGGCTATTACCATTATTGGTGCATAAAGCCAAACTGTTTCAACATTAAGGGATACGTATGTTTCTGTCGAAAATGCAATATGCAGCAACACCACATACTTGCCCTAACAACCAGAGTTGAATATGTATTGTCACACTTTTGTGAAACTTTTAAGTTTTGACTGAAACTACCAATTCTCTCTCTCTCTTTATATATATATATATATATATATATATATATATATATATATATATATATATTCAAAACAACAGCAACAACAATCGTAACAAAGACAAGTTTTCTCGACGTTTTCAAGAGCGAGAACTTTTACTAAACTACTGTAAAAGCCCGCTGTGCAACCTCTTGTAATGCCGTGGACTTTTCAATCGTTAAGACGGGCCAGAAGGTATCATAGGTTATAGTTTACTTTGACGTCGGTCACTTACGGAAGGGCACACAGAGGAAGAGCCTATTCTAAGCAAAACCGCCATTCGAAACAACGGTTTATGAACTAACCGACTACCTAATTAATTATTCGGCTATTTTGTATAGTTAGTCAGGCAAGTAACCTTAACGCGTGCCGATGGTGCGTTAACAATCGATAGAAAAATGCTCATTCCGTCGTGAAGGAATTACTAAGAGATAGATAAAGTTCGACTGTTAAATCATATTTTGTCACTTTGGCCGTCGAATTATTTCTGCGTTTAAGCCTAAACAGTGTTCGACGTTTCAACCTACTAACTGAGGTATATGAGTGCCTTCTGCAAATACCCTGCTAACTCGACTATTATACGACATCTGGAATACATCTGGTGGAGTCCAATCTAACGTCCAACAACGGCTTTTCTACAAAGTGATGAGCTGCAAAACATTAGCTGGCATTACAGTAGCACAAGGTTCACCAATTCAACCAACCTCGTGATAAGTAGATCATTTCTAGATTACTACTAATCGCTTCGTACTTGTTTAAGCCGCACGCACTGCCTGTCTATCTAACGCGCAAATTCCATTTAGCTAATCGCCGCACGCAGTAGAATATAATGTGTCGATGTTTGCCACCAGCGGCAAAGGGGGGTGGCTTCCTAGTGAGCGAGACTTCTTCTCTCTCTGGTCGTACGTAGGTCGTGCGTTTTTTGTGCAACGTTCATTTCCCTCGACGATCGCTTGCCTCTGTCGATTCAAACATACTTTCCGATATCCCCTTGCCGCCTAGGCAGGTGGCGCCCTCTAGCAACGCTCTCGACAACTCGAGGCCCAAAACTCGGCCAGAGTCAGGGAGAGGGGGCCCATCGAGCTCATCCACCCGCAGCCGCCGCTAGGCCAAACAACGCCTTCACGCGTGACACCCTTCAAGCCGGCCGGCAGGCAGCTGTCGACTCGTTCGATTTCACTCGGTTTGCATCACCTTGCTTGTTTGATGCAGTGGCGGGATTCTTTTTCCAGCCTTCTTGTTTTTGATGCGCCGAGCTGACGTTGCGACCACGTATTACAGACGCCTACCATACCACTCACACACACTCATACACACACAGTTCCTATCCTGTTGTCAAACTCAGTGATGTTCAGTTTGTCAAAGCGCGCTGACGGCTATTCGAAGCAAGCAAAGGTGGGTAGATCCAACTCGATTTAGACTTTAGACGTCTGTCCTCAGGTGCTTCTGGCGTTTCTGTGTGTTGCCGTTGGTGAGAGACAGGCATACGAGCAGGAGAGTGTTCAAGTCAATTAATAGAGAGAGGTGGAAGAAGTGGTGTTGAACGAACCTGCTCTTCAAGTTCAAGTGTTAACGTAGAGCTGAGTGTTATTATTACTTATTTCGACTGCGTGTGATAACCTGATTGCTTGTTCGTCATAGTGTAGTGACAACTTCGACTTAAACTGTGCAGATGTGCTGCAGGGCCGCAGCGAGTACCCCTGCTATTCGTCCAGAGTCAGTTAATTCAATCATCGACTGTTCATATGGGTCATAACGTGCCGTAGTTTGTACGTAAGCTGGTCGCGATTTAGTCGAACGTAGTAACGTGGTTCTGTTTGTTGGTTCGCCATTTGTCGTCCACCAATTTCTATCCAGCCCGTATTTCGTGCTGTTGTTGTGGTATGGCTCAGCTCTAGTCAAGGTTAGCCATTACAATCGCCATCTCCTCGTCTTACTATGTGAGTCGAGTCACCGCCGTCCTTGGGATAGCCACATCGTCAGCTGTTCAACGTGTATATATATACATATATGTATATATATATATATATATATATATATATATATATATATATATATATATATGTATATATATATATATATATATATATATATATATATACATATATGCGTATGTATTTATAGGGTCTCCCAGAGTTTGTCCATGTTTGGGATCTAGTACAACTCAGGTAAAAAAACATTTTTTTCAATGGAACAAGGGTACGGACCTATCTTCTAAAAAGGGGTAATTCAGCATCAAAAGCCAGATTATAAGAATTGCAAAGAATTTCGTTTCTTGAAAATTATCTTCAGTACAACATTTGTTCTGATTTGAGCTAACGTCAAATAACGCTAATGAGAATGCACATCAACAGAATTTCAGATCACGCAGGTATGATTGGTTTGTCGATAGGATTACTGGGGCTCTTACAGTCACAGATTTAGTGAAGATATGCTAGGATAAAAAGTTTGATGTAACAATTTTTGTTATTTTCGCTCTCACTTCAAAAGAAGACATTTCCGCCTCCTTGTTTTATTGAAAAAAAAGTATTTTTTTTCGCCGACTTTTACTAGACTCCAAAGTTTGTAGGACGAATTCTGGGAGCCCTTAATATATATATATATATATATATATATATATATGTATATAAATATGTATATATATATATATATATATATATATATATATATATATATATATATCGTCATTCAAGCTAAACCTTAGAGCTTCTACTTTGCGTACTACGACGACCTGCCGTGCTGTTACCATGTCCTGTTATCGATTTGTTCGAATAAAAAAAAACAACAACGATAGCAAACATGTAGTCACACCTATTAAATAAGAGAAAAATTGAGCTAAACGTAAGGGTAAATTCGTGACTGGCCTGTTCCTCTGTCCGAGAGAAACAGGTGTTGCAGAATACCTGGTTGCTGTCATTGTTGCTTTTTTATTCGAACAAATCGATAACAGGACATGGTAACAGCACGGCAGATCGTCGTAGTAGGCGAAGTAAAAGCTTCAAGGTTTAGCTTAAATGACGACATATATATATAGGTTTAGCTCTTAAGTTGAACTCAATTTTTAACGCTCTTTTTAAAAATTGATTTAACTCCGAAACATCTGTGAAATGACCTGTAGCCGCAACAGTAGCAGTACCAGGTTTAGCACCACCACCACCACCAAAAGCAGCAGTGCTCTTGGTGAGGTGCGCAACGACACAGAAACCGGTGGTCATGGGTAGTGTCATCTTAGGTCAAGCCGTTTCGGCAGGCAGGAAGGGCAACATTCACCGGCAGGTCAGCGTGTTGGCGGCAATCACCTACAGCTACGTCGGGCAACCAACGTATCTATCGTACACCGAACGAACGGAACACAGAAAAGTAGCACAGAAGCGTCAACGACTTCTCTCCATGCCTGTCGTCTGTCTCTCGCCCCCCCCCCTCGCTTTTGACGTCGTTTGATCGCTCTCCTTTGATCACGCCTCTCCATACCTGCCGCTGTCTCGCCTCTCCCCTTGCTCTCGCATTTGACGTCTTGTGATCTCACCCCCTTGATCTCGCGTGATCTCTCCTCCCCCCTCCAGCTCTCTCTCTCTCTCGCGGCCTCCCAATACCTGCCCTTAAATACATATATAGGGCGATTGCCCCTGCAGTGGCCAGCCGCTCACGCTGATCTAATCTACCATCTCGTCCTGCGATATATGATGCGTCCTGCTATAGCAGCAGCACAACCTCGTATTACGTACAACAGAAATTCCTAGGATAGGAGCAGCTAAAGTGCTACAAGGCGATGATCCTTGCCACACGGTCAAGTTCCTGCCGTGCCTGATAACTCTGCTGGTGACCTGTTCGCTTCCAGTTGGGCTTATGTGGCAATGAACTAACTGCTGCCCTTGTAGAGCAATGAGTCAATTCACCTGGTTGGCTGGATTACTTTAATACACAGTAATAGGTAATAAGACAATTGTGTGTTTCATTAAGTTGTTTATTTCTGTTGTTCTTATTAGTAGTAGTCTTGTAGTACTAGTTGTTGTTGTTCTTGTTGTTGTTGTCGTCGTCGTCGTGGTTGATGCTGTTCTTGCGGTCGCCTTATGTCCAGGGTAGCTAGCGTGGTGATTAGTCACCGATGCAACTTCAACTTGTGAAGAAGTTATTTGAAGATAAGGTTAGAGTACAATAATTACTTGTGTGCACGTTGACTAACCCTTCAGCTAACTTCAGCTGTTGCTGTTGTTGGTGTTGCCGCTGTTGTTATCGTGTCCCGCCGTTTCGTCGACCTGTCGCCTGTCAACCTGATAGCAGCATTCTACGTCGACGAGGAGAGGCTGGCAGAAGAGTCCCATCAGAGACCCATCAGAGCCTTGTGATCTCGTTGATTCGCAGCCCAGCACACCGTAATGACGGATTTTATCATCGAAACCGACTACTCAAAGCGTCCGCTCAGCAGGGTAGGTTGCACTTTCACATAGAGACTTTGAAGGAGATCATGCGATCATTGATAGTTGTGCCGGTTGAGGTAGGTATTGACTTGTGTGTAACGGCGCCAAACACGTTTGGAAAACACCAGGCATCGCGCCAGGCGGGCGCGTCTAACCAAGCTAAGGTCGGTTGCTAAACAGGTAGAAAATTTCCTGAATCCGGCACTTTGCTTGATCTGTTATGGCTCTATATGAAAAGGCCGCCTATATATATATATATATATATATACAATAATATATATATATATATATATATATATATATACAATATATATATATATATATATATATATATATAATTATTTTAAATTTTATAGTTAAAATAACTTAATGTGTAACCAAACTGAAACAATCTTACGGGAGTGCAAGCGTGGTTCGTGTAGGCAGCCATCTCCAGCTCGGCAGGGTATGATAATTATTATTAAATTAATGTGACCGCTATTTTTTCTTGCTGCCACTATTCATAACGTGGCCGTATCGGGTTCGGCCATAAACTAGCATCGATCTTGTTCCGGTTGCGTTCGGTGTGCGTATTTGTTTGGTTGTGCGGTGTCCGATCCGCGTTACAGGTTGAGCTGCACATCCACCTAGATGGCTCACTGCGCTACAGTACAATCTGGGACTACGCACGGCAAGTATAGGACGATTTCTCCCCGTAATGACCAGCCGCCTCTCCCTCTCTCGCCCCTCCCTCTGTCTCCCCTCCCTCTTTCTCTCTCTCTCTCTCTCTCTATATTCATATATATATATATATATATATATATATATATATATACTATCTCTCTCTAAATATATATCTCTTAACTATCTCTCTCTACCTATATATCTCTTAACTATCTCTCAGCTATCTCTCTCTACCTATTTCTCTCTCGCGCGTGCTTTCTCGCTTTCCTTCTGCAATCATTTTCTTTATTTCACTGCTTTATGACTTCGTATGCGAACGCATTCACTGCGCAAGAAATGCTTGCCCAGCCGGCAACTGGCTGACAACGACAATTATGAAAAACGACGACGACGATGACGACGGCGACGACTGTGGTGACCTACTGGCTTTCAGGCAAAAGAACATAGATCTCGGCAAAGGTATCACGTCCCCGGAAACGGTAGCACGCTGGCTCCGGAAAACGACTTCGACAACGCTCGCGGACTTTCTCCAGAACTTTGCCAAATTCAGCCAAGTTCTTACGTAAGTACGCAGGGGTTGGGGGGGGGGGGCAAGACAATTTGTCTCTCAGAACTCGTCAGGTATTTGTCAGGGTACTACTGCTAGCAGCGTCATAGCACAAATCTGAGGATGTTCGAAAAAAATGATCTTGAAAAAAGAGGGGGGAATCATCGAAAAAATGTGATGAAGAAAAAAGGGAAGAAGAGTAAAGATCAACGGGTGAGAAGGGAAACAACTCACGAGTATCTGTGTGATTGCAGCGATGATCCCGAAGCCTGGGTTCGAGTTGCCTACGAGCTTTGTGAGGACCAAGCAAGAGATGGCGTGGCTTACTTTGAGGCACGTTACGCACCACAGCTTTTTCTCTCGCCGCATTCGAGATACACGAGCGACGATGTCGTACGTGCCGTTCAAAAAGGACTTGATGATGGCCGCTCGAAGTTTGGAGTCTGGTCAAAGCAGGTTAGTCATTTGTCTGTTCGTTGGCTGGTCAAATACGTCGCATCACACACACACACAACTACTAGAAGTAGACTCTCTGCCTTTGGCACTAGGTGTTGATTAGACGTAGGCTAATTAATAACAAAACCACATAGCAGAATAGAAAAACGCTGTGTTCAAATTATGGCTGTTTCACAGCTAATCAACTGCAGTCAAACGGCAGACAAACGCTTTGATTAGCTGGTTTGTACCGAGACAACTCGTTGTCTAGCACAAACATCATAAAGTAGCAATAAAAGCATTTTCTATAAGCGATTAGGCAAGCACAGCATACATTGCGTTAACAGCCAGCATGGTTGCTGCTGCTGCTGACGATCGTCCTGCCAACTAAATCCTTCTGTCCCTCGGCTATAGGTGATGTGCTGCACCTTGAACGACGATTTGTGGGCACGGGATAATTTTCGCTTGTGCCAGAGCTTTCCCAATGTTATCGGCGGTATTGATATCGCCAAGGACGAGACAATCCGTGCCGGGTTTACGTCGACCGAAGTCGAAGTGTTCCGGCAGGCGAAATTGTCCGGAGTGAATCGCACAGCTCACGCCGGCGAGTCCGGTCCATGGACGTCGGTACAAGCGGCGATGGATGAGCTCGGCTGTCAGCGCATCGGACACGGCTATCGGATTTTTGACGACGAGTCGGGAAAGTGTTATAAGCAGGCCCGCCAACAGAACATTCATTTCGAGGTGAGGTGATCATGACAAAACTCCAGCCGACCAGCCTTCCAGGCGGCGAGCAGCGCACTAGCGTATATCTGAACCCATCTCACCAGCGTCAGCTGACACTCTCGTGTAAACGGACTCTTTTCTTGGAACATACTGGTTATCAGCACTCTCCTACAACAAAATGCAGTCTGTCACCCATAGGGACCACTCGATTGGTCGGAGCCCGCCTCATCGTGCCTGTGGTTTTGTCAGCAAATTCTCTCGTTGTCAGTTAATTAAGTATGGTGTGCCGAATCAGCGTAGAATTGTCTGACCGAAAACTCCACGAGTCACGGGTCGGAAAGCTTACGTTTCCATCTTGCGCACAGGAAAGTGATGGAAACGGAAAAATAATCGAATCGCTCGTTTTATTATAAGCTGCTCAACAATGTAAAAAATGTATTGGCGATTTTGCCGTAACACAGATTAAACTCGCAACGTGGTTGCTGGTTAAGAACGCCTACATGTGAAATTTAGTCCAAATGGAAGTCTTTACAATGACAGACTCTTGGGCCGGGCTGAAACTTCTCAGCATTAATCCCCTATACGCTACTCTACTCGGTACGGCCGTACTTAGCCCTTTTATCAATAAAAAAAAAAGAATTCTTCTAACCGAGCAGGATTCGATCGTACGCACCGCGACGGCTCAGATTTTTAGAACCGAGCCTTTTGCTGTCCAAGCCATCACTGCTAGGTAGGCGGCGTCAAGACCCCAATGAGCGTAGACTTGTATAACACCGATAAGCTTTCTAGACCGCGTGGTGGCTTTGCAAATTACAAAGGAGGAGATGCTTTTAGGTTTGCCTTCATTGGCCAAGAATGAGCTCATTTGTGACCACAAACAGTCTGAATCGCCGAAAAAAAGTTCTGCTTACTCAGTCAGAGTCAATTTGTTGCGGTCATAAGCTTATCCATCGGTGGTCCATTTTCTTTGCATTACGTCGATACGCGTACCGTGCTTACTGGCACAATTTTGTTGCTATATATATTTTCTTTTTGTGGAGGAGGGTCAAAGACAGTTACGCACTCCCGCTACAAGTAGGAAATATTGCTTTCAATCCCGAGCTGTGTGAGACTCGAACCCAGCGGATGGATGTTACATCGCTGGGGTCGAGTCTCAGTAGTGGGTATGGCTAAGCTATACCGACTAAACGCACCTCCTCTCTTAAACTTTACTCTCTGATGGCCCAGATCTCCATAGAACAGTGCTATGGGCCATCAGGAGAAGTGGCGATAGCTCTATCGGAACAAGTGGCCGGGGTCACTCATATATATATATATATATATATACATATATATATATATATATATATATATATACATATATATATATATACATATATATATATATAGAAGGAGATAGAGAGAGACGTTATTCGAATGCTACTGACGGCGGTCTCTGCACTCAACAAGTTTGTAATGATGATTATTGTATTGATGGTACTGGATGATTTGTAATAGTCTATTGATAATTCTGATGCTGAGAATTATAATTAGTCGTTACGATTATGGCGGCGGTTGGCCTCGACATGCAGGTATGTCCAATCTCGTCGGTTCTGACGGGCGGCTGTCAAAAGTGGGCGTCAAAGCATGCGGTAGTTCAATTCGCCGAGGACGGCGCCAACTTCTCGATAAGCAAAGACGACACCACAGTGACCGGCTCGACGCTTAGCGAGGAGTACCGTTTCTTGCAGTCGCTTGGCCTCACTGAGGCTCACCTTATCCGATCGGTAAGCAATATCTAGAACTCACTAACTTATTAATTAGTCCATATATATATATATATATATATATATATATATATATATAAGAAAACACAGATCTCTCTGGTAAAAAAGTTCCTTTATTTATTAAGTGACGACCTTAACGCAGATGTGCAGATCTTAAGGAAGATAGCTTCTGCGAAAGGGATGTGTCGGCGTTAACGGGTTCCAGCACTTCTAGTGGCACTTCGTACCGTCGACATTAAAAGCACTTCCTGCAATGAATGAATGACGCAGACAGGCTTTAATTGCTTAGAGCAAAATACCGATGTTCACAACGAGTGTAATCTGCTAAGCAATGCATTGGCGTACCTACTGTGTGCGATAAAACCATAGGAACGCCTTGGGTAAAGTCTTAAACATAAACCTGCGTATAGCTACTGGTCCGACTGACAAAATTGATATTCAAATTAGACCCGCTGTTGATCTAGCGCAACTTTGTGAACGAACATGCCGTTGCATACTTCTGGTTTAACCAAGCATAGTGCCAAGGACGGATAAAAAAACAGATGCAACTTGATTGATTTTGCCTAGAGATTTTAAGTCTGTAGGCGTAGGACTAAATGAGCCAACTATCCGCTTGTGGTCGCACAGAACTGCATAAAGACTTGCATACATCTGCTGTGTTGATCGCTGTGGAAATTAGAAAAAACACTTGGCCTTACTAGGAGAAGCCGTACGTTTCTATAGTGTCTGGTCAAAGCATGCAAGCGATCGCGGAAAACCGGTAACAAAATTAGCTTTTAGGGCTGACGCTGTTACTGGCTCTGCAAAGAAAATATCCTGTTTTTGTGGTGAGTGTCATTGAATAAAGGACCCACAGTGATGTAGTTTTCTTTTTTACTAGATGGTTCACAGGTTAATCGAAATACTACCTTTGTTTGCAGAATCTAAATGCAGCTAACAGTTGCTTCCTGCCGGCCCCAGCAAAGGAGGAGCTCATCCGCAAGCTCTATCAAGCGTACGGGGTAGCGAGTCACCTCTAGGATTAATGGCGCACTCTGTATTGGCCGTGTTCACCTCTGGCCATCGAGTCTTCGTAAAGACACACTCTGATATGTCCTAGAGTAGGTTAAGTATATAGCGATACACGCGTGCCTCATTCACGTTCTGTATAGCAGCTGTCTGAGACGGTGCTGGAGAGAATGCCGAAATCACTGACACAAACGCTAGCTTTTGTGCCAGTGCCTACCTGGGCCCATTCCCCTTCATAACTCTGTTATGGCTAGCCTTTTTTCTTCATAAATGCGGCCGAGATGGATGGACACTGACCTTCACACTTCACACAAGACTACACTGAGTTCAGGGGAGCTGTCTAATTAATCCTGTAAAGGGGGCAAAATAGAAACAAAACCATTGCAAAGGTGACGGAAGACGAAGGTGACACCGAACGCCAGTGAAACGGACAGACTATAAGCCTACGTGGCCACACTCATTCCACCATTCCATCGTGATAGGAATTGGCGGTGATGCCGCAATCGGTGGATCAACCGAGCCGTTAGCGGCTTTATCTTACTCATTCCGATTTGCACGCTAACAGCAAAGAAACTTTTTATAGACATCGATTGCAAACATTTTAGTTACATTAATATTATATATATATATATATATATATATATATATATATATTTATATATATATTTATATATATATATATATATATATATTATATTATATTTATATATATATATATATATATATATATATATATATATATATTATATATATTATATATATATATATATATATATATATATATTCCATGCTCAGCAGCATAATGAATACATGACTAGTACAAATTTTATCCATACGAGTATATGTACATATATGTATGTACTTATATATCACGACTTAGTTCAAAAGATGTTCCATTTTATACCGTTTTAAGGAAGTATAATCATGCATTCGAGTGCATGGGCTGTCGAATGAATTGTGGTGTTTTTAAAATACAATAAAAACGAAACCTTTCCGAATGACACGTTGTTGGTCTTATTGCTTGTATATGCCAGGTACTTAAGGTAAATTAGCAAAAATGCTTCCGTCCTTAGCTATATATATATATATATATATATATATATATATATATATATATATATTAGATAGTCTGCGACAAATTTGACATTAATACCAACTATGCTATCAATGTTTGGAGCAGAACCAAAAGCTAATGGACTAATAACTTAGACCTAGCTTAGGCTAGGTATTTACCAGAATAGTTTGTTTCTGCGCGTAAATGGTTCATAAGCGTGTTCAGCACAACAAACCACACAACTTTTTTTCACTTGTATATTGCTGATCTACTTGAAGGT
The DNA here is from genome assembly GCA_003439945.1 of Dermanyssus gallinae. Taxonomy (NCBI): domain Eukaryota; kingdom Metazoa; phylum Arthropoda; class Arachnida; order Mesostigmata; family Dermanyssidae; genus Dermanyssus; species Dermanyssus gallinae. The sequence continues at coordinate 176,017 of QVRM01006011.1, forward strand.
AGGCGCGTGGGCTTGTTTAATCCATATCTGGCTTACCGTGTAATAAACCTATAATCAAGCCTTCTCTAAGCCATAGAAAACTAACAAGTATCTTGGGGATCTGCGCGCATAAAACATTTCGTTGAATTATTAAAATATAATATTTTATAAAGATCAGGTTTTTATGTGCACCTAAGACGATCGCGACGAAGAGATCGCGGCCCTTGCGTGGGATGCGTATACCAATTGCGCAGGGGAAATCTTCTTTTAGTCGCAGCGTTCATTTGCCAATCTGAAACTAAAGTTCAAGTTTAGACAAAATTAGTTCAGGGCTATAACATTGGCGTCTACCAACTTCTAGAACTGATTTAAGCACATTACAGAGACCTCAATATAAACTAAGCCGTATAGGCTCAATGGTGAGTGCAACAAAGCGGCGCCCTAAGAAGCACTTAATCAAATCGCTTGCGTTGCCGGCTACTGGTAGATATAGTGCTAGGATGGAGAAGGAGGAAAAAACAACTAGTTTATGTCTACTATTATCTTGGTGTTTGCATATATATATATACATATATATATATATATATATATATATATATATATATATATATATATATATATATATACATATATATATATATATATATATATATATATATATATATACATACAGCAAGATAATAGTTGAGATAAACTGGTTGTTTTTTAGTACGAATCGTAAAACCAACACTACATCCTAGCACTATATCTAGTCGGCAACACAAGTGATTTGATTAAGTGCGTCTTAGGGCGCCGCTTTGTACTCAGCTGCATGACGTAGTTTATATTAAGGGCTCCATAGTGTGTTTAACTATATATAGGGTGTTGTTCGACAGCCTTAAGATCGATGATAAGAATTACAGAGCTAGTTAAAGCAAAGATGATTTCCAGTAAAGCATGGTCTCTGAGAAGTCTTGTTTCGGAGTGGGAGTGATATTACTACAATAGAATAGACAATTTGTGACACTGGTGTTGTTGCCCGATATAAAAGCATAAAATGTGCCATTGCGAGGCAACCCGTTTGCCCACACAGAATCCAAGCACACCGTCGTGTTCGTGCAAAACTTCAGAACACATAACGCCGGTCAGAAGATGCGACACGGTCGTTTAGAAGAGAACTTGCAAAACATTAAGTTCTTTATCAGCCTTCAGGATCGAACCACACTATACGTACTTACACACACTGTACACATAGTTCGTCTTCTTCTTCCCTCCCACTCCCGCTCTTGTAATCACCAAGAATAAATCGTAATCATAACTAATGAATACTTTACACATGCACACACATGAATCATATTGCTGAATGAATTATAATATTACATATAAACACAGCCGAGTCGGCAGCCAAGTAGTGGACCCGTTCGGCTTGTTACTAACTAAGCTTTTTCGGGCTGACTCTCAGCCAACATTTAACGTGCACGGGTTTGCTCTGACGCCATTGCTTCGTAAGCCGGACCCCATAAATACAACTGTGCAACGGTGGGGATCGAACCCCAGGTGCACCTATGTGTCTCTTCCGGTCGCAAGGCGCACGCGAATGCGGAATGCAACACCTACCACGGACTCAACCGGACTCGACCGACTTGTTACTAGCTGAAGTGTCTACAACAACAACAGCAAGCAACATATGCTGGTACAGCTACTACAACTAACAATAGCTCTATAGTATTCTAAATATTGACAGCAGCAACAACAACAACAGCCACATTACGAATCAACAGGAGCAACAACAACAGATACAACAAATACAAACACAGTAAACAACAGAGAGGCAAAGAGTACCCGAGTTACTTCAAATTGTGCTGCTACTTCTGCTGCTGTTGTTGACGAAATACTCGCTCTGCGTGCTTCCCCACCTTTTTGTTCGCCGTCTTCTTAATCGTACATCGATCAGACGACCAAGTCTAAGTGTCTGAAGCTGATGAAGCGATCTATCTGCATATCCATCTCTCACACACACACACACATATATATATATATATATATATATGTGAGATTCTCATTTATATATATATATATATATATATATATATATATATATATCGTATATCTAGGTGTTCAGATCTGGCGGCGGTCGGCGCGTCAACGCGAGCCAACCGTGACGGCGCGTTTGACCAGAGACCGCGAAATCAACGACGCTGACCGCGACAACTAACCCGGTATCGGGATTGGGTTTTAGCCGGCGCCGTCGCCGCCGCAGCCGCTCGCAGAAGCAACGAAATGACAGAAGTCTAGGCGTCAAACGATGGATGTAACAGTGCCGGTAATACGTGGCCGCCATCATTGGGTGAGTGGGTGGGTGGTAGGCTGGTTGGCTCGCTGCCGAGTGTTTGCTTGCCTTCGTTCGGCAAGTGATCTGTGAAGTTCTTGTCGCTTGGTCACTGCAAGCGATGCCGCCGATGTTCCCATGCCGCGCTCGTCAGCAACTACCCGCCGCTGCAAGCGCGGCGCGGCATGGCAAACCCAGGGTAACAACGCAAAACGGAAGCCTTCCTTTGCAAGCCTCAGAATTCGAGACCATAGGAAGACTGGTGGTTGTTGTTGTTGTGGTTGTTGTTGTTGTTGTTGTTGTTATTGTTGTTGTTGTTGTTGTTGTTGTTGTTGTTGTTGTTGTTGTTGTTGTTTGTTTTTGTTGTTGTTATTGTTGTTGTTATTATAGTTGTTGTTGCTGAGGTTATTGCTGCTACGGTGTCTTCGTAACGAGCAACAACACACCGAGCATATGAAACACACATAGCTTTATTCATGAGTACTTGCAAATACACTCGAAAGTATACAGCCTCTGTACTGCGAAGGTAGCCCATGGGCTTGAACGAAGGTCTTGTGCTCGTTGCGTCGAACATATACATGGTAAGAAGAGTATTTAACTAAATTTGCATAAAAATTACCAGTTATCATTGAAATGCACGCGCGGATTGCGTTGCTGATACGGCCTGTTAGCGTGCTTTGGCGCTATATATATATATATATATATATATCTTTATATATATATATATATATATATATATCTTTATGGACAGAAATATATATATATATATATCTTTATGAACAGAAATGTGAACCGGAGAGGAGATAAGAACAGATATAAAGTGACCGACTTAAGCAAGCATGTCGAAACAAGATGTTGGCGGTGCTTCGCTTATCACATCGGAGCGCCATTTATGCGCAGCGATAGTCAACAAGAAGCCTACATGCACATGGTAATGCTGTTCCTGTGCCTTGTCCTGCAAGCGTTCGGCAGAGGTCTACGTTAGCTGTTTGCTCTCTTTTGAGAATAACGGACGACAAGTTGGTGCGCGCACCCAGCACCTATCCACAGGACCCGTGACGGTAATAATCGTCATGATAAGAGGTAACCCAGCATTCGAGCTGGATTTTTGTTGCGCAGTAAATCTATTGTTGTTGTTGCGGTTGCTGTAGTGGTTGTTGCGGTTGTTGTTGTCGTTGTTGTGATTACTACTATTGTTGTCGCAGCTGCTGCTGTTGCTGCACTTTTATCACTTTAGGAAAACCCGACAACCACGACGAGTCGTTTTGCTAAGAGTCCGACGTCTGATTTAAGTTTCGGTGTAGCTTGTCCCTTGCCCGTTGTATTGTACATCGACTGGTTGGTTCGTCATCGCTGTCGTCAGCGGTGTCTTGTGGCCGTGTGCTTTTAGAGTGTTGGAATGACTCCCTCCAGATGTGCCCGCAACTTCTTCTATGACAATATTTAAACAAAATGCTGAACAATACTGTATAGGTCTCTTACTCTACTATCATCAGAATATGATAGCAATCATATTGACAATAAATCAAATGATAAGGAGACCTGCATATAAACACTCCATACTAGCCTTTGATGGCTTTAAGGAGCTGTGAACCTCTGTACATGCGTAAATTACTCATGAGAATAAAAAACCTATATATCTATCATGTCTCACGAACACGACGATGCGCTTAGTTTCTGTATAGGAGGACTGGTTGTCTCGAAATTTCACATTTTGTGCCCCTATGTCGGGCAATAATACCAGTGTCACGGATTTTAGTAATATTACGCTCACTCCTACTTTAACGAGCTCTACAATTCCCGATGTCGTTTTTAAACATTTCTGGAGAACCCTGCACATATGTATATATATATATACATATATGTATATATATATATATATATATATATATATATATATATATATATATATATATATATATATATATATATATATATATGTATATATATACATATATATGCATATATATCAAAGTGATGTGTTGTGATTCGAACGAGACGGTCGGGTCCAGCGGCGCTCCAGAAAAAGATTGAAAAATCTTTGTACAAAGTCACCGTCAGCCAGTTCTCTTGTATCAGTTCGACGCGTCTTGCTCAGGTGCACCTTTGTGTAACTAACGTGTCTTTAGAAGTGACTTATTTAACGGCAAAACATTACCCAACGTTCTTTCAACGGTCCTTAGACAAGTTGCGTGAAAAACAGCTGTAGATGCATTCTCGGCATATGACAACAAACCTGTCTGTGTATGTAAATGCGTGCGTGGCATTATTACGTTAGCTGGCAGATAGATCTGCATTGTTCCAACAGTGATTTGTCGACGCTGTCACTACAGTATCGTCATTTTGTGCTACTTTGCCATTGTCATCTTGGTCATCACCATCGTTAACATCACCTGGGGCTGGCCAATGACTCTACTTAGTGCTTCCGATCCGACACAGGGGGCGTAGCCGAGCGGTTAGCGCCATTGCGTGTCAAGCGGACGCGACAGGAGGTCCCGAGTTCAAAACCAGAACCGGTTTTTTTTTTTTTTTTTTTTTTTTTTTTTTTTTTAAATACCAAACAACTTTTAACTTTTATTAAAAAAAAATAATATTAAAAACTTTTAATTTTTATTAAAAAAATACCAAAAACTTTTAACTTTTATTAAAAAAAATTCCAAAAACTTTTAGCTTTACCAAAAACTTTTAACTAATTATAAAAAAAAAAAAATCCAAAAACTTTTAACTTTTAATTATTGAAAAAAAAACAAGGAAAAGGAGAAAAGGAAAAGAGGGAAAAAATTAAAAAACAAATGGATCCGTTTAGGGGGGCGAGCAAGCCCCCAACTAGGCTGAGTCAAGTCGATGATAACCCTAAAACGAGGGAAGATAGCCATGCTCAAGCTGAGACAGCCAAGGACAGGACTGCCCTGCAGACCATACTAGGCTCTCGAGTGCGTATAACGTCAGATGTGTCAGACGTGCAATCCTCGGAAGGTGAAGATAAAGAAGATGACAAGACTGAAACAGAAACAGAGAAGGAGTGTGAAATCGCTAGCGAAACGGAAATGGAAGAAAATAACAACGAACGCTGCGGAAAGCACACCCATTCTTCCAGGACAGGTACACAAAGAAAAAGTCCCGCCGCAATTGCGACCTCACCTGAAGACCCCAGTTCGAGAGAGAACGGCACACCTCGCACGTCTCACAAAATTAAGGCCGCACGAAAAACTTGTGAGAGTACAGAGCTTACCGAACACGAGGAAGACGCACTTGCCGATCTCAAGGCAGTGGTCCAACATCTCAAGAGCTTAAAGGAAAAGCACAAAACAACCCAAGTGGACATAAAAGCGGCCATCACCCGCCTAGACAAAGTCGTATGGGAACTGGCACTAAAACACAAGGAAAACAATGAAGAACAAATAGCAAAAATTAGCCAGATGGAAAAAGATAACAAAATTTTAATGGAAAAGGTACAAAGCTCTCAAAAAGCAGAACAAGACGCAGACGCACGTGTGCAGGAGGTGGAAAATTTAGGAGACAGATGGAAGACCAAGGCTGAAGCTCTTGCAAAGGAGTTAGAGCTGCTGAAAGAAAAACAATTAAAATTGACCTCTAAGAGACCCGAGCCAGAAGGTCTTAAATCAGCAAGATGTAAAGACTGTCAGAAGAAGCTAGAACACGCGCTGGACAGGGCAAAGAACATTGAGGACCAGATTGCCAAAACAGAAACGCTGGTGGACCTCATCGACCTTATCAAAGAGGAATGGCCTCAGCCTGTATTCAAAAACACACGTTTTTCGCTGGACAGCATAACTATCCAAAAGGACGCCAGAGTAATGCTTGTCACCAAAGGATCGGAAAAAGATAAGGCAATGTTAAAAAAAATGTCAGGGCAGTTTCCGTTAGCCGAAAAAACCTCCAGCTTGCGGGCTGGTAGAGTCGCAGTTCTAAAAAACTGCGCACAGCTTGAATTGGACCATGCCGACGCTGAAGACGAAGAAGCCACGGTTGGCCCTGCAACTTCGTCAAGCACACTAGTAATTGGAGTGGTTGATCCCAAAGATACAGCAGAAAAGTTTCTAGAGGCTCTCTTAAAAACACTGGAAAAAGGACATAGTCTTCAAACTCAAAACCCCCTGGCCTTATACATTTCCCCAGAATGGGAAGGAGATACGATCAGAAATGCAATAGAAGCATGCTGCAGAAGGGCGGGATGTAAAGCTGACATTACAAGAGACAGCCTTTGCCGTGCGCAACGCGGCACTTTGCCTCCACCAGGAAAACAGAAGGAAACTATTTCCATCCGCATAAAAACGACCGAGGGGTGCTCCTCACAAGACATGATTGAAAAACTTCGCCCCTTTGTCCACAAACAAGAGGCAGGGGTGAAAGTACAGACAGTCACCGCAGGTAGAGACGGCGATATTCTTCTAAGAGTTGTGGAAGAAAAAACAGGTAGCGGTGCAACGTTTGCGGATGCGCTGCGGCAGGGAATAGGAGGAGAAATAGACACCAGAAGATGTACTGGCCCCACCATGACTGTTGTTCTACGAGGCATCGACCCATTTCTAACGGCAGACAAGATCGAGAAAGATCTGCGTGAAACACTTAGAATTCACGAGACTTCCTACATGAGAGCCGAAGCTCCCCGGCCAAGCAAAAACCGGGTCGGTTGGCAGTGCCTAGTCCCCTTACCAAAGGACAGGGCATGCCAGCTCTTGTCCAGGAAGAATCTTATTATCGGAGGCACCGGCTGCAGGGCTGAGGAGTGGATCACGCTCTCTACATGCTACAAGTGTCAGGAGCTGGGACACACGGCCAAAGAATGCAAAACCAAGAACGCCGTCACACAGAGGTGCTACAGATGCGGCAAGGAGGGACACTTCGCTAATGACTGTAAGGAAGAAACCCCCAGCTGTTACAACTGCGGCGAAAAGGGGCACAAGGCTCGCACTACCGCATGTCCCATATATCTCAATCTTCTGCGGACGAAACTAAAAGAGCGGAATGAAGAAAGGCAGGCCTGTAAAAACAAGACAAAGCATATGGCCGAGCTTGAGTCCGGAGAGAATACGGAGCAACAACATTCCGAAGCAAGCACACCGAAGGGACCTTTCGACTGGAAAACACAGGGGCCTAAGGGAGCTGCAAAAAGACTGAAACAGAAGAATACCTCTACGCTGTCATAATGCAGAACAAAACAAGCATAATTCAGGTCAACTGCAACAGAAGCCGGGCAGCCCACGACATGGTTTGGGAAATAACTCACCAAAGAGGGGCAGATGTAGTCGCTCTCAGCGAACCAAACAAAACGCTAGCAAAAAGAGCTCATAACTGGGTGACTGACCCCGCATACGACACGGCACTCATAGTAAACCATGCCGTCAAAATACAAAACAATTAGGATTCTGCTGGATTGAAATAAAAGCCGTAGGGAGAATATACTCCTGCTACATAAGCCCCAACTGCCCGCACGAGGAATTCGAACAACTGCTAGATAACCTCACGGCGTCCATACTAAACCTAAAACCGGGAACAGGCTTGCTAATCACCGGAGATTTTAACTCGGCAGCAGTGACGTGGGGCTCTCGGCGAACAGACAAGCGGGGGAGAGCGCTCTTAGAATGGGCAGCGGCCAACGACCTGTACATTCTCAACGATGGAAAAGAGGCGACTTTCCGGCGGCACAGCTACGAATCATACGTAGACATAACTTTCAGTAACTCTCAGATAGCGCAGAAGGTATCGAGCTGGACGGTTCTCGTGGATGAGGAAAACCTTAGCGATCATCTCTGCGTAGAGACTCGACTAAATCTCGGAACTACTTCCCCGCCGCAGCAACAGAGAAAGCGGTACAAAATTTGGGATGAAGAAAAGTTTAAAAAGGAAATTTGGAACAAAATGAGGCAATCCGACTCACCTAAGACCCTGGGGCAGCTCCAGGCCATCCTCAAAGAGGCGTGTGAAAAAACAGCCACGGTGAGGGCGCACCCAAGACGGCTAGGAAAGCTGCCTAAGCACTGGTGGACACAGAACATTGCCGATAAACGCAAAGAATGCAACAAAGCCAGAAGGGCACTAAAGCAGACCCACCGAAACAACGAGGAGCGACTGCAGGCACTGACCAGATACAGAGAAAGCAGAGTAAATCTTAATAGTGCTATTGCTGACAGCAGAACAAAGTGCTGGAAAGAGCTTTTCGCCCAGGTCCAAGGGGACCCATGGGGAAAGCCATACAGAATTGTGTGCGGTAACAAGAAAACCGCCGTTACAGGCGTCCTTGATGAACAGGAAACAGTTGACATCCTAGCTAAGCTTTTCCCGACTCACGACTCGTTCGAGAGGGATACCTACGAAAACACATCAGAAGCAACAGACGATGATTTCCCGGCAATTCAGCCGTTCGAAGTTCTCCAAGCGGCAAATAGGCTCAAGACGGGAAAAGCCGCCGGCCCTGACGGCATCCCCCCGGCTGCAGTAAAGCTTCTGTTCAAAGAACATTCAGCTGCTGTTGCAGAAACCCTTACCTCCGCGATGAGAACAGGAGAGTTCCCACAAGATTGGAAACAAGCAGAAGTGGTCCTTATCCCCAAAGCAAATGGAGGATACCGGCCAATATGTTTACTAAGCGCCTTAGCCAAGGGGTATGAAGCCATTATTGAAGAAAGGCTCAGGCTGTTTGCGGAGGAGTGCGGACTCCTGTCACCGGCACAATTTGGCTTCCGTAAACACAAATCGGTCCTAACGGCAATCCACAGGGTTCTCAGTAGAGCTGAGCAGGTGCGCAGGTCCACCACCTGTACAAGACAGCTAGTCATGGTAACCCTCTTGGATGTGAGAAACGCCTTTAACAGCCTTCCATGGAAGACCACCTTAGACGCGCTCGTTCGTAAAAATGTTCCGCCATACCTAGTTAAAGTAATATCTGGATATCTTAAGGAAAGGTCCGTTTCAAACGGCAAGGTGGTGTTTCCAATGACAGCCGGCGTGCCACAGGGGTCAATCCTGGGCCCACTGCTATGGAACCTAGCGTATGATGACGTCTTGCGGCAAACCGGTCTACCCCCGGGAATCGACATGATAGCTTACGCTGACGACTTAGCGGTTGTGGCACAGGCTAAAACGGAGGACGAACTTGAGCTAAACACGAACAAAGCCCTGCACTCAACAGCGGAATGGATGAAGGCCGCGGGGCTGGCACTCGCCCCTGAAAAAAGTGAGATCATCCTCTTAACTGGCAAGAAGAGAGTCCGACCGCTGCACATACAGGTTGCAGGGCAAACAATCCAGTTCGTGAAAGAAGCCCGCTACCTGGACACGTCCATGACGGGCTTATGTCACTTAAAAAAGGCTGTGGAAAAAGCATCTAAGACGGCAAACGCTATAGCGAGGATACTTCCAAACGTACACGGACCGCGGGCTCGCACAAGAAAACTACTAATGGCAGTTGCAGAGTCTATCGCGCTCTTCGGAGCTGCCGTATGGGCCAGGACGGCTCTTAAGACCAAGAAAGCAAAACTACTCCTGCGCAAAACGCAGAGGATCGCAGCCCTTAGGGTAATACAAGGGTACAGAACGATCAGCACAAATGCGGCTCTGCTGCTTGCCGGAGACATTCCTTGGGACCTCAAGGCGTTCGAGAGACAACGGCTGTGGGACATTGGCACATCTACAGAAATCGACAAAGAACGAGAAAGAAAAGTCTCTTTAGAAGAATGGCAAGCTGAGTGGGACGCCATTCCCTCCGGGGCCCCCGGAAAGAGCCTGACCAAACTGCTGCCAAACATACAGGAATGGATAGCAAGGCCGGGAGGGGATCTAACCTTCTACCTGACACAGATTCTCACGGGGCATGGAAACTTCCAATCATACCTCCACCGAATTGGAAAGGCCCCATCAGAAATATGTCTTTTCTGCGAAGACGCCCTGGAAGACGGTCCAGAACACACACTTCTTAAGTGCCAGGCATGGGAGGAGGCCAGAACCGGAGCGATAAGACACATTCGCGAGAAATGGTCCAGAGCGGGAATAACCCACCCTGAAGTTCAAGACCCTCCACGAAACTGTCTGAAATGTTTTGTGGAGTACATCCTGGGTTCGGCTCAAGCATGGGAACTGGGAGCGGAAATAGCACAGGAGGTGCTAAAGACAAAGCACATAAGATGCACGGAAAGGCAGAATCCTTTTGAAGCCAGCACGGCTGAAGAAAGCGCAACTTTGAATCAAACGGGTTCGCAAGGGCTGGGACAAAGTGCGCCTGACAGGTGGGGGAACCCGTGAGCGACCCCGGCCAATTGATCCGATAGGGCACTCGCCACTTCTCCTGATGGCTCATAGCACTGTTCTATGGAGACCTGGGCCATCAGAGAGTGAAGCTTAAGGGGGGAGGTGCGTTTAGTGGGTATGGGTCTCAGCGGCGTAACATCCATCCGCTGGGGTCGAGTCCCACACAGCTCGAGATGGAAACCGAATTTTCCTACTCGTAGCAGTAGTGCGTAACTGCATTTAACCCTCCTCCACAAAAAAAAAAAAAAAATATGCATATATATATATATACATATATGTATATATATATATATATATATATATATATATATATATATATATATGTATGTATATATATATATATATATATATATATATACATATATATGCATATATATATATATATATATATATATATGCATAAACATATATAATGAGAAATACAGATCACAACAGGTATACTTTACAAAAATAATTTGGCATTTGGTTTGGCAAATACAATTTACAATAACAATGATGATAAGCAATAGCTATCAAGACGACGAGAAGGGGCATTGAAGGAAATGGAAGCCAGTGAGAGTCAAGAGAGCAGCACGTGTTATTAAATATAAGTTATACAAAAAAACGAAAGTGGCACCCTTTTATCTGGTCTCTATATGATCCCAATGAGGCTAAAATCTTGTTATATACCGTTGTTGCAGCCTTAAATGCACCAAGAAAAAAACTACGCTGCCCGCAGGTTCGACGCATCAGGATGCAGCCTTCTGATCTTGTTTGGCAGGGTGGCCACGATAGAGCTGATATTTTAATACGATAGGGCTAAGGCCTTGACTCCAGGTACTGTGATGCACACTTAATACTCAGACGACGAAGTATAGCAGCGGATGGTATCGCCAGGGCTGACCATAGTTGCGATGCACTCGAGGCCTAGATGTTGAAAATAGGTTTTGAGTTTCACATGGTCCAAGCTATGGCTGACACATTATAGACTTGGCCGCAGGAGCCCATCTATGATACTTCGTCACGCAATGCACATTTTCTATTATTCCATATGTGTGCGAGCCAACCGCGTTTGTGGATAAACTTGTTCGATGTATCATTTGCTACACTGTCGGCAACAAACAAGGCAATACTCGACTTGAGTAATAGCACTCTGATATAAATTATATAAAAAAAAAATTATATATATATATATATATATTATAATTTTGCATTCTCTTCTTAGCATCACAATAGTCATTGCGCTCGCTTAGGTCAGGCATAGTTTTTAAAAAATGTTTTTTAATTTTCTCCCGAATGCGCCGGTGTGCTCGGTTTTTCAATTGAAGAATGCGTTCTCTCACAATCGTGCTTTTTGCAAACGTATGTCGGAACAGCCCCCCTAAAAAAAATTCATTAACAAATTATCTCAGTCCTATACGAAGCATTTCCGCTCCCCCTTTCCATTGGCCAAAATGATTTTCTCACCGAGTTTGAGCATACCCTAGCGTTTTGGCCACACAAATAGGGACACCCTATATATATATATATATATATATATATATATATATATATATATATATATATATATATCTTACCGCATTAGAGACGCAACTGGCTCGAATACAGTTGGCTTCGTCCACCGAGATGTTGTCCCGAAGGTTGCGCTATCACCGCAGATAAACACATATATTATTGTTAAAATAACGGATATTAATCATACTTTTAAAATGAGAATATATTCTCGTGAAATGATTTCCGAGTGTGTTCTTTAAAAACCTTTTTGAAAAATTTACTACAACACGTCGCATTGCTTCGTACACTGCCAGCGCTCACTAGGTTATAGAACGTTAATAATAGAACTTTATTTTTGTTCTTTTCGTCCTTGAGATACTCGCGTCTACAACATGCATAAAACGTGCCACCGCTACTTTAGGTAACCAGAGTGTTTTAGCTTACCGTCGAGGAACAACGATACACCTGGAATGACAAATCCGTTATATAATTATACATATTTTAAAAGATCTTAACTGGTCAAATTCATGATGCACACCGACCGTCGATGTTAAGATACGCTACTCAGAAAAAAACCATGGGTTTTGTACGACTGCTGAAATTGCTGTCCATGCGTTGTTTGTTTTAATTTATTGTCAGAACATTAGATCAGAACAGTCTTCGTTTGCCAACTTGGTTAGTGGTATCTTTAAAATATCGAGCTAAAGGGTACGGCAAAATGCTTGGACATACACCTAGACCGAGGATTGCGGGGAACGCCTGATATCAGAATCGCGGCCGGGAAGGCTCAAAGAGGGCGAATGACATTTCCCAACACGTACTGCCTAAGAGATAGCGTCCGGAGACTTCTTGTGCCTGTATCCGAGTTGATCATTCTTTTTGGATCGCCCGTTTAGATGTCGCCCACAATTAAGGAAGATCCAGCAGAGCCCTACGTATCATTCGGACGTATCGCACAATTAACACGGCGGCTTGGCTCGTGCTGGCAAAGACAGTGCCCATGGGAACTAAAGGCAGCCGAACGTCAGCGCCTGTGGGTTAACCCAGCTAGGGAGTTCGTGAAAGAATGCGAGATGACACTCGATCGCTGGCAGAAGGAGTGGGATAGCATCCCGGATGGGCAACCAGAGGCGCTTGGGAGAACATCCGCCGGTGGATTGTTCTCGGGGTCGTCCCACATACCACCTAACCGAGGTCCTCACGTGTCACGGCGATTTCCTGGTGTATTTAAACCGGATGAGAAAGGTATAGTGCTTGTACTGCGACGAGGTGAACTCTCCGGAATACACGGTCTTGCGATGCGCCGCATGGGTCGAGGCCAGACGAGGCATGCGCATAAAGGACGCGGTGAAAGAGCTACTCACGTACATGCTCACGTTGGTTAGAAACTGGGACGCCGCTGCAAATCCCATTTAACGTATCACGGAGACAAAAGTAGAAGCACGAAATAGAAAATGGTGGAAAGCGTTCGAGAGTTGTCGTGAAGACGCGACTTGAAAAGCAGAACCTGACGATTTAAAACCTCCGGGACTTTGCCGTCTTACTGTTCTGCGTTAAGGATCCTGCAGGTCGGTGGGTCAACTTAAGGAGGATACATATATGTAAGCACTGCACTCTATATATGTAGGGTTTTAGTGGTTATTGCCTTAATCTGTCGGTTTGACTCTTGTCAGGCGCCAAGGCTTGCCTGCAAGACTTACCACTAGGCTCACGAACACTATGCTTTTACTAGAACCAGTCGTACGTAAATGTATTTTAAACCTTAAACCTTTTTTTTAATGCTTGGTTTGTCGATCTGAGTTATAATAATCAGAAAAAATGTATATAGTCATTCATCGAAACGTGGGTTTAATAGTTAAGTTTAGTCAAAAACACGTATTATAAAAATAGAGCATTTAATTTATCTATTTGTTCTCGGTCGCACACTCATCACTTGTTCTTCGCCAACTAACTACAGCTATCATGCATTAAAGGTGCATCTGCATGACAATGTTGATTATTTCCATCGAAAAACACAATAAAGGTTATATATTTATATATATATAGATACTTACAATAGATCCGTAGAGTTGCTGATTACAGGCAAAACACCCTGACTGGAATGGAAACATTCATTAAATAAGCATATGCCTTGTGTATGCATATACATTGTCTTCTGGCTATGTATGGTAACCTTATGTTAGGCTAATGTCGTTGGTATGATACCCACTAAAAACTGAAATATCATCCGAAGGCCTCACGAGGAGGCGAGGCGCTAATACCGTTCTGCAATATAACGTTAACCCCTCTTTGTACAACATTACACACAATACAAAAGCCTCTTGTATGATGCAGATTGTTAGCAACGTTGCATCTTTACTATCCTCCTTAACAATACTAATAACTAACAATAGATTCGTAGATTCGCATGCTGAATACAAGTAAACTTATATATATATATATATATATATATATATATATATATATACATATATAAATACAAGTAAACTTATATATATATATATATATATATATATATATATATATATATATATATATATATATATATATACATATATATATACACATACATATATATATAAAACCAGAACACATTAGTTAACATTATATCTATCTTGGCTCGTTTGCTTATGCTGAGGGCTCTCGAGCGGCTTCTGTAGCAAATATAATTTTTCGTTGCTCTCATTCTTGCTATTCGACAGATACTACCTACGAATATGATTTTTTTTCAACTGCCTAATGAAGAAGCGTCGACATGAAAAACGCTCGTTTTTCCCAACAGTGGTGCGCGGGGTGATCGCATTATGGGGCGACATGTACCATCCAATCGGAAGTCCCGTTCGCATTCAGGCAGACCGTCATCGTAGGCGAATATCTCTGAAAACGTAAACCCACAGGACCCACAGCAAATTCAAACATTGGCGCCATTCCGTCTGCTCGTCGACAGTAAACATCAGCGAACGCGCGGCGGCGACCGGCGAATCGCGGCAGAATCGAACACAAGATATGCAAACAAAGGCTTTGCATGAGCTCAATAGCGCTCACGGTGTGCTTTTGCCGGTGTCCGCTTTAAATGGTGCAACCCTTCTGTCAAAATGCGGTTGCATAATATAGGTGCATAAGATGGGGTCTCTGTAAGTTGTAAAATAATAATATTCGTAATATTATTATTGAACGAGTGCGTAGGTGTAATGCGTGAAACTCTGCGGAGAAGTAGTGAGGCCGAGCCCTGTTCGTTTGGAGTTTAAATACGGAGTACCAAGATTGGATCGTAAGTGAAGTTACTCTAGTGTTATGTCAAGGCTGTGAAATAGCTAGAGCTCGCTGCGGTCGTTCTGCAGAGTGCATTCTGGTGAACGTTTGTTAATCTGGCTTAATTTCAGTTGCGTTTAATTATGTCAAGTCCCTTATCACCCAAACAACAATAAAATATCAGGTTTAATGGTTTTTTTTATATGTTTGTGTTCCGTGTTTGTTGCAGAGCTGAACAGATTTAATAAATATAAATTTAATATTTGTAGAACAGTAATTATATAAAAACAGTAAGACTTATATGATACGTCATAGCTTTTATTTAAAAAATAATATATATATATATATATATATATATATGCATTATGCATTATATATATATATGCATTATGCTTCAAGTATAGATTGAGTAGTTGCTATTAGAAAATTGTCATTATCAAATCTATTTGACATGTTTGCAATGCTGACCACTGCAATTGATCTCTTTAAGAATTCTATTAGCTAAGATTTGTGGTTACTGCTACAATTTAATTTATTTTTATAACTTATTTTTTTATTATTATTATTATTATTGCGTCTTACATTATTGCGTACCACCTTCTTCTATATAGGTTTGCTAGTTATTTTCGTTTTTCTACTGGGCTCACTCCCACTGCTATCGTTACAGCGGACATCACAAACGTACATTCAATTTGACCCAACAATAGTTTGCTGATTGTCGATAGTACAGACGGACCATAGTGGAGGTGCTCTGATGAAGTGAATGAGAAAGCAGACACAATGGATGATGTGACCGAGGTGACCGAGGAAGGAGGAAGTGAAGCCACACCAAAAGACAGCGACAAAATGGAGGCAGACGAAGAAGCTGAAGAAGAGGAAGAGGTATTGCGTCTACTGGCTGATCAGCGCAGCGATACTGTTAAACAGCTCGGCGAGGCGATGGATCAACGCGCCTCCCCCGCCGGAGACGAGAACCAAGGCAAAACCCGTGCTAGGCTACGAAGCCCTGTGCCAGAACCTCTCGACGAAGTTGTGTCTGTTACTACGACTGCTACGGACACTGACCCCACCTCTGCAGAAACAGCAGCAACAACCACAACAACAGCAGCAGCAATAAAAACAACAACAACTACAATGGCACCAGCGACAGATACAACAGCAGCAGCAACAACAACTACAACAATACCACCAACATTAATACCAGAAACAGAGACAGCAGCAGCAGCGGCCAGTTTCACCACTACACAGTACAGTCCACCAAGATTCGACACGGTGCCGAGTCTCGTCTACGAGGAGAAGTTCGCCACGTTCACGAAAGGCGTCAAGTTTGCCCGCGACGGCCAGCTGTTCGCCGTGTGCACCGACGACAATCGGCTGCACATTCGGCGTACGGCGGACCTTCTGGCCGTTAATGACGGGGGCGTCCCCGACCAGGTGTCGGTCAGCCCGGTGGCGACGATCCGCGAGGCGCAGCCGATCCACGACTTTGCGTGGCATCCGAGCCACGAGCTGTGCGCGTTTGTGACGACGTGCAACACCCAGCCGCTGCATCTGTACTGCGGCCAGACGGGCAAGTTTCTCTGCAGCTACGTGGCGCGCAACCACCTCGACGAGCACGTGTCGGCGTACGCCGTGCAGTTCACGCGCAGCGGCGACCGCCTGCTCGCCGGCTACCGCAAGTTCGTGCGGTCGTTCGACGTCGAGTGCCCGGGCCTCTGGTCCGAGATCGGCACGTGGAAACAGTACCAGGCGGGCATCGTGTCGGCGCTCGACGCCACCGGCGATGACGACCACCTGCTGGCGGTCGGCACCTACTGCAACACGGTGGCGCTGTACGATCTGCGCGACACGAAGGCGGTCTGTCACGAGCCGGTGGGCGGACACCGGGGCGGCGTCACGCAGGTGCGCTTCTCGTACGACGGCCGCCAGCTGTACTCGGGCGCGCGCAAGGACAACGCCATCCTCTGCCGAGACGTACGCAACTTCGGCAAGATCCTCGGCGAGTTTCCGCGGCTCTGCGCGACGAACCAGCGCGTCCAGTTCGACCTGCCCTACGAGGAGAACTACCTGTGTACGGGCAACACCGACGGAACGGCGTTCGTGTGGAATCTTCGAGAGCTGCAGCCGATTGACGACAGTGCTGCGGCTGCTGCTGTCGACGGCAACAGTGCCTTCCAGGACGACGGCGAGGACGACGATGGTGGCGGCCGCGGTATCAAATACCGGCCAAACGTCGTGTTTATGCCGCATTCGAACGTCCGTTTGACGAGGAGCAGCGCCACGAATGGGGTGAGCTTCCACCCGTGGGCTGGGGTTATCGCCACGAGCTCGGGCGGCCGAACCGCGACCGTGTGGGACGACGAGAACGAACGCGTCGTCTGGGAGAGCGCCTACGAAAACCGTGTGAAACTCTGGAAGTTCACTCAATGAGAACGATCACGATCTGATTTTCAGAAGTATTTCAGCTGCCGTTCCAGCTACGCCAACGTCTGCAGGACTGACTGATTAGTTGACCGAGACGACATCTGCCATCATGCAATGTTTTGTCGTCGATGCTGGCCCGAGGTGTTTGCTAGCAGTTCGTCAGCCGCACCCTACAGGCTCTTTGAACGGAGCGCCGTATTGGTGATGGCGTTGGCTATTGCCGCCATCTACGACAAATCCACAATGTATTGTTATTTATTTGTTTAAAATATATAGCTTGTACATACTTTTGCGTTTCATTGCCCATGCATACTAGGCATGCATGCTCTGTTGTTTAGTTGTTTGAGTCTGAGCTTTGCTTGTACTGCATTCTACGTAACCGCGACACCTGATGTACAAATATTGTTCGTGTACTACGTAGTAGAGAGAAGCGACGACGAATAAAATGCTTGACGATTTTGGGACTGCTGGTTGTAGTTCAATATGATATGGTCTGGTTGTTTTCATTGTGTTGCATTATAACTTTACATACTTAAAGTGCATTCTGATCGCGCCGTATTTGATCCTAACTGATGCCGAAAACATCGATCGAGTAAAGTCGTTCAATATATAAAAGTGCAAGTTTTGTGGGACAGCACATGTAGACCGACGTCACGTAATTGGCGCACGTGTGCATAGAACGTTTCTACGAACATGCGTGAAGAATGCTCTCACATCCTAAGCGTTTTGTAAATCGCAATAACGCAACAAGCAATCGCATAGTAAAAATAATTTAATTGTCTTTTGTATTATAAAAATAGGTTCCTGGTTGTTTTCCTACCTAAGTAATCGATGTTGATATAATAAAACCTTTTAAACGTTCAAGTTTGCTTACTGGCCGAGTTTAGAGTTGTGTAGCAATTCATTTTTTTTTTGGTTGGAAAAGCCTATTCTGTCTCGGTATAGCTTAAATAACAGTAAATGTTAGCATCTGATTGTTTTCACTTACAACTTGTTTGCCCGAAAGCATTTATTTTACATAGTCACCTCCACCACGCCGCCAGGCCAAAAAATCCGTTTTGCATTTTAGGTTTGATATCGAGTGCTACAGACGTGTATATACAATACAGCGGTAATTAGATGAGGCTGCTCTCAGTCAGATAAGCCCGTCGTCCTACTGTTTTATTTCACCCAAAATTTGATTTTGTAGCGGATAGACCATTGCCTGAATAGTGTCAGTTCGCCTGGCGTCCAACCATAAAAGTTCATTGTAAAAGTAACCATACGTTTGAAGCTATTTTATTGCATCAAAATTAAGATGTGTATGGTGCTATGCGTTTTGTAGATGCTGATGAACGCCAAAACCAATTTGCTGTGTGCGACGTACGGAAGTTGTGGAAGACAAAGACATTTACCGGACTCAACTTTCGGATAATTCGCGACCCATTTAAATAGGATTAGTAAATCTTTCATTTTGGACGAACATTTTTAGTTGCAATATATATGTACGTCGTCCACTGACGTTATGGGCGCTATACAGCACTATGACCCTTGACCAAAAAGGTTGTTGTAGAGTTCGTGTCAAAAAAAATATTTTTACGGCAACCTTGGCTTGCGGATTTCCAGGAGCTGTCGAGGCCAGGCAAAATTTATGGCATTCGATTGTGCCATTAATTTTGCCTGGCCGGCACGCACTTAGACGTATAGACGTCTTTCGGGCTCGCGAACCCCTGCTAGTCTGCGTTAAAATACAGCATTCGGTATTGACGGAAAATGGAAGAACCTATTGGTGCTATTATGGAGAAACAATCCAATGCGGCCACGTTAGAGTAGTGAGCGCGGGAAGAGAAGTTGCGCGCCGCAGTGTGAACCATTACATTGGCCGTGGTTAAGGTATGGCGTCGTATAACTCTTTTGTTACGGCCGCTATGCTTTATACCTTATGCTATGCGGCGCCGGCCACGATCTGTATTTACATGCTTATATAAATATATATATATATATATATATATATATATATATATATATACATATATATATATATATGCATATATATATATATATATATACATACTTACTCACGAACTGACAGACATAACATCGCCGACAACAACAACCAAGCAAATTATACAGAAACGCAACACGTACACAGATAGGTTGGACGCATGGTGGACGCATATGGGCCTACTATACATACGTACGTGTACACATATGCATACATACGCTTACACACATTGAGATAGTTTATAAAGGCGCGCGGGCGCACGACTGCGTATTGCTGCTGCTGCTGCTGCTGTTGCTGCCGCCGCCGCAGCTCGTAGCGTCAAAGCGCGTTGCATTGCATTGCTTACGTACGCTAGTTAGGCTAGCAGCGAGCCGCCAGGTCGGGCCAGACAGTCCAGACAAGATCGCGGACCAGGTCGGGCCAACCAGACAAGCAGATAGGCAAGAGCAGATTGTCAGACATACAGACGGGAAGGCTAGCAAAGCCAGCCGATGAAAAGACCTTGGCTATGGCGCGGACGCAGGCCGGACGCCACTCGACCGCGCCAGGTATCCGCGCCGTACCACCCGTTCTTGTACATCTCGTTCGCCATCTTCTTCTTGTTCTTGTTCGTGTAATTCTTCTGCATGGAGCAGCTAGCTGTGATGATGATCCGCCCTTTCGCCGGCGTACGTCGGCGGGCCGAACGAAGTATGAGCGCAGCGGTTGCCTGTTGGCAGCGGGGCTCGAGGCGGCAATGTCTTCATTCTGTATGCCGCCGCCGCCTTCTACCATCAGCATTGCTTGCTGGCTGGCAGCGTGACCCTCAACACACACACAGCAACAACAGCACCAGCAACAACAACAGCAGCGACATACGACCCCTTCTTCTTCATCGTCTTCTTCTGCTGTTACTACGACGACGACTTCTTGTTGTTTGCCTATTTCAACTTCTGCAACTACAGCGCCGCTACTATTTTCCCAACTGCTGTGGCTGCTACAACAAGAATTCTTGTTGCAATAGAAGAGCCACTAGTACGCGGTACAAGGAGAATAAATAGCATGATAGGCGGCAGCAGCAGCATCAGCAACAGAACCATCACCAACAACAACAGCAATAACAACAGCAACAACAACAACAACAACAACAACAACAACAACAACAACAACAATAACAACAGCAACAACAACAACAGAAACAGAATCAGAGACAGGAGCAACAACAACAAGAGCAGCTTCAACAACGATTGCGACGGCAAGCAATATGTGCGGCGCGGAGAAGCAGTAGCTGACTGGTCAGATAAAACAGCAGCAACAACATCAACCACGAGGATAGTTGTAGAAGTACCAGTTGGAGGAATAGCATTTGCAGTAGCTGTTGATGCTGCCATTGACGTTTATACATACCAATTATTAAGCATAGCCAACATAGAGGCAAAAAGAGGCAAGAGACAAATGAACGCAAAAGCAGGCTAGGAAACTGGCCTAGACTGTAAAAAGCCAAGGGAAGCACCCCGCTAAACCAAACTGCTGTGATAATTAGGTAGTATTGTAACCATTGCGATAATCCAATCAATAGCACACCTGTACTTCAGACGGGGATCTTTGTAAACAATGTATGTAATAATATCATAGTAGTAATATATTAGTATTCGAAGCCAGCAGCGCGCCGCATGGCATAGTACACAGTAAGCGCATGTGATTAAAAATATGTTCAACAGGGTAAATAAAACTCATATATATATATATATATATATATATATATATATATATATATATATATATATCTTTCTAGCTAAAAAGTTCTGTCTAATAAATAATGACGGTAAATATATGCGCTATTTAATTATTATGAATAATAATAACAACAACAAACCCGTAGTAATGCAGAAAGAAATAAGAAGCAAATATACAAACAAATATAACCAAAGTGAAAACGTGTCGGAATAATCATAGGTGTATTAACAGTGAAAAAAACTACATATAGTAAAA
The DNA here is from genome assembly GCA_003439945.1 of Dermanyssus gallinae. Lineage (NCBI taxonomy): Eukaryota > Metazoa > Arthropoda > Arachnida > Mesostigmata > Dermanyssidae > Dermanyssus > Dermanyssus gallinae. The sequence goes on from QVRM01006011.1 coordinate 197,676, forward strand.
TAAACAATAACAATAATAGTAATAGTAACTCTGATGAAGAACTGCCACGCAATTTTCGGTTCGGCGGTATAGCCGCTCAACAAGCGAAGCAAAATCGAGCTTTTGCATCACGTTGACGCCAACGGACTTGCAGCGCCATCGGTGGCGAAAACATTAAGCGCTGCTGCTCCCTCGCGTTCGGCCTTGCTATTATTGTTATTATTCATGGCATGAACAATTTACTGTGAAGACAGCAAGACAAACACAGCATGACGACCGTGCCAGCTGAAGACAATAGCAGTAACAATAACTGCAACAATGACCCAACACATAGAGACATTTACGCATGCTAAACAAATATGTGTCTATATAGATGTCGGCGAAACGTGTGTGCCTGTAAGCGTGCTTAGTTATATACATATATATGCTTTCAACCATTTAAAAACATATATATATATGCTTTCAGCCATTTAAATATATATATATATTATATATATATATATATATATATATTTATATATATATATATATATATATATATATAGATATATATCTATATATTTATTATATATATATATATATATATATATATATATATATATTTATATATATATATATATATATATTTATATATATATATATATATCTATATATATAATATATATATTTATATATATATATATATATATATATACTAATATATAAATATACTATATATATATATATATATATATATATCTATTATATATATATATATATATAGCGTTGGCGTGTGCAAGCGTGATAGCTGCACGTTTGAAAGTCATACTATAAATAAAACGAATGGTTTACACGTTTAAACATCACATTCATAACCGCTTACTAAGAGGTAAATCAAATATTTTAATACTTGATAATCATCATCATAATAAAACATGTTTTAGTATTCAGAATACAACTGCTCTATGAATTTTCAAAGAGCCACTTCGGTACAAAACAGTGCTTCTTGTTATGATATGTTATAATATCGGCCCGCATATTAAGCGTCGTGTGGTGATAAGTGCTCACCGTCAATTGATTTATCTGTTACGCCTTATTTACGCCGTCTCACAAAATTACAGCTTAGATAACATATTGAAGTCACAAATTTATACTTATTTACTTCTTAAGTACAATGCCTTGCAAGTATTACAATTTGATAAAAATTAGTGACAGCAATTAAAATGCAAGCTTACGAATCTTAGTATGTCTTAGCAAGGCTGAGGATCATAAGGGGTCGAGTTTGCGAGCGATACCAATGAGTAGAGAATTCTGCTTCACTTACGCGCCTAACTCCCGATTTCCTAGGGCAAGTTTCATCCCATCAGACACGTGAAGCACTCGTACTCACTTTTGCCACACGTTTGCTCATTGCTATGCTCTGTTCAGAGTGCGCGTTTAGAGTAGTTCTGTACGAGGTGACCAAGCTGCTCGAGCTAATTGAATATTCGCCCTTCCGCGATACCGACGTAGCAGACGCAATCATCTGTACGGGATGACAACCGGACATCAGGACCACAACCTGACGAGATCTAAACAGCAGCCAGCTTCAGAGTCTCTTATTAAACTCGGTGTTACGAAACGCCGAGAGACCCAGTCCACTAAGACCAACATTTTCAATAAACAGTTTTTTTGGATACTACTAGGGATCTACCAGAGGACGAAGGTGTTCAACCAAGACGCATGTGCTTTCCAACAACGTATCAAGGAACCCTTAGGTAGAAGTTGCCTCAACTATTTAGCCTTTTTGAGGCATTCAATGTACCATTTGATAGTTTTTTTTTGGGAACTATCAAATGTACCATTTGATAGTTTTTTTTTGGGAACTATCAAATGTACCATTTGACAGTTTTTAGGGCTCGTTTTTGATTAACTGTTGACAAATTGAGTTCCAACAACGTATCAAGGAACCCTTAGGTAGAAGTTGCCTCAATTATTTAGCCTTTTTGAGACTTTCAATGTACTACTTGATAGTTTTTAGGGCTCGTTTTTGATAAACTGTTGACAAATTGAGTTCCTAAAATATATTAGGGTGCTACATAGCATACTGCAGGAGTCCAAGCCAAAGGAACTTCATAAAGGCGCGATAAATTACGGATAAATGCAGGTACAGCATAGAACACATTATTTTAGCCAGCTCTCGTTCTCAATGCTTGCGATCTGTTTTCCCAAAATGATACGACGAAACTACGGAATGTCGCAATGGATTCATTTTGCGTGACTCGTTTCTCGTTCTTTTACGCTCTTTTGATTGTCTTGTGGGCTCGCAAAGACAACGACGTTTTCCTTACAAGGTACGATGCCTGACAGAGAGAGCCGTGCAGAGCTGTGTACTGGCTGTGCAGGATGAACCTAGCGTAGTCCATATTTAGGCGTACAACTCTAAACGCAAAGTTTAAGCTTTACAAAATAATTAGAAGCGATGTTTGGGTAATACGTGATCTGCTTGATTGCTTTGCGCCGCTTGGCCCTAAAGCTTCCTAGCAGCATCGCATTGTATTCTGATTGATTTATGGTCTAACTCCGTAAATGTCGATGCTCCGATTTTATACCAATGACTATCATAATAGTCCACATGTCCTAAAAGTAGAAATTTAAAAGTTCTTGCACAAGGATTAATTCTAGATTTTGAGGAGGACACTTTAACCTCACTTTTCAAAAGGCCGTGTATAAGAAACACACTGCCGACTGAAAAAGTCTGACAGGAAAAAAATGCTGACTAGTATTAAGGTTCGTACAACATGAGTTCAACGTGTAGACCTGCAAAAAGATTCCATAAAGTTGCGCTAAAATGTAGATGCAAATTGCATTGGTAGGGCTGCAACTTATACCAGCACTTCCACGCGATGCCACGAAGAAGTCTCGGCAAGCAAAACTACAGTGACGATTACGCTTTTGTATGTAATGTAGAGCGAGATTTCGTAGATACATAAGCAAATACTTCATGAGCCCACCGGAGCCCGTCTCGTCCCCTGAAATATCCTCCTACTAAATCATCAAACTTTCCCGCATATAGCGGCAATTGACAAACACGGTGTGTACCCAGTCTACTACTGCCTACGATAAACTAGTGCTTCATCCAGAGTTGGACACTCAATATTGAGACTGAAGTCGTTGTTGCATTAGACTCATTGGAGCTTTGCGACAGATAGGCATCATTTTAAACCTCATTTGGTCGTGCGCTTACCACTCCCAGGAATATGGCAGTCGCCGTATGTAACAATGTGCACATGATGGCCGCCACGATAACTGTCACGGCAATGCGGTAACATCGAGGTAAGCCTGATGATGTCACCGTCATTCTGTGGGGTTGGCCAGCTGGTGATCCGAGAATCCACTGGGTCTTCTTCAGTCTCCTGGAAATAGGTTCATGTAACAATAAGTCTGTACTCCGGGTGACGGTTAAATTGTTGTTATATGTGTCCCGTCACGTGGTAGTAACCTACTGTGCTACTTAAACAGATTATTCCCGCTTCACTATAAGGGGATCATGTAGTAGCAATGCAGGCTATATTTGATGATCTCTGAGGAGGCCGCCCTCTGTTTCAACAGTAAATATATATATATATATATATATATATATATATATATATATATATATATATATATATATACCGTAAATGATAATGCCGGAGGGAAACGTCATTTTCTTCTTCACGTTTTCACCAGGCCCAATTTAGGAGTGCAACACACAACTTACGTAAAATATGTTGCTTTATATCGGCTTTAAAATGTAGACGTCACTCTCTTTACCACGTGGAATTTGTCGACGGAGTAATTCCCATAACACGTGCGTCACTCCCTCAGCGAGCAAGACTCAGCAAAAAATCCAAGTTCCTCTTTTCCGACGCTCCAGCATTTATAATTGTGAAGTTTCCGTGAACAGGGCTGGTAATTACCTTTGCATATGCAAGCTTTAGCATTAGCACCGCTTTCTAAATGACTTTTAAGATCCAAAAAACGGTGGCCCATTGTGTCGAATACTTTAATAAGGAAATACCTGTGTATCGGCTTTGTCGGTTTGGGTCTCTCCTGTACTTTACGCGAAATAGCGTTTCTACGTACCGGATACAGGAAAGTCGCCTCACATTTCACTTCGGATCAAACGTGAAGTCCGTTCGCGTTCTCAAGTGGGAGGTTACGTCTAACAGTTCTTCGGGCTTGGCTAGCGTGTGGATACGCACGCCACAGACATCAACAAAGATCAACACTGATGCTGGAGTACCTTTCAATACCTTGCTTCGCAGTTGTTCTTTTGGACAGGTGCTCTAAAATCGGCTCTCCTTTGTAGTGAGCCCTAGCGAAAACCCACTTCTTTTGGTGGCTTGCTCCGCCTTTTAATGGCATTTTTTATCGATGCGCCGTAAGCCAATATCGTGTCTTAAGTCGTAACGTATTGATTGTTCAAGCGGTTCCTTAGCAGATATATATTATATGTGCATAACGGATCTGCGCATGGGTTCTCTTAGCTATACGACATGTGCTTACGTCAAGCTTTGCGAAAATATTGCATTTCGGGACTAATTTTCTCTCCACAAAAGATCTGAAGTCGCTATATATATATATATATATATATATATATATATATATATATATATACAGTACACCGAAAATTTTTTGAAAGCGATATACATTTTTGGAACATGGTCTCTAAGAGACTTGAACTGATTTCTCTGATGAACAGGTCATTTATGCATGCACTTAATTTCGACATGCCCGCCAAAAAAACATTAGTTACTCCGCATCTACGAATTGGATATATGTATATAGGTGGAGAGGTGGAGAAAACGTTTGGTACCTCTCAATGATCGTCATGAAATGCGCATTTGTCTGAATGTGTTTTTGTAATTTTGAGCGCTGTGAACGCCGTTGAGTTATGGTTCTGAGAGATTGAACATGAAAACAAATAATATAACGTTAAAATTTGCGAATTCTCTTCTTAACGACCGTGTCGCATCTTCTAGCTGGTGTTGCAAGTTCTTCAGAGAAAGCAATTTGTTTATGGCTTTTGTCTAGAAGGACTGGTTGTCCCGCAATCGCACACTTTCTGCTTCTATGTCGGGCAACAACACCAGTGTCACAGATTTTCGTAATTACACTCTCACGTCGAAACAAGACTCTCAAATATCATGTTCCATAAGAGAACAATTCCCTATATTGATTTCGGCCAATTTTGCAGGAATCCTGCATACGAGGGGGTAATGCATCTTCCTTCTAGTGACGCTAATATCTGCGCTCCAAATTTAGTGTTTTCTAATATTTGGGTCACGGCCACTTCAAGTTCACTGAACTTTGATTAACTCCCACGTTCTTGAAATGAAAATGCCTAAAGCCAATTTAGAAGCGGCTAGTCCGAGATTCAAACCTACCAACATAAGGCTACGGTGTTCCCACTAAGCCGCGCTAAACCGCCGGTGATAGCCATTGCAGTTGTGGTAGTAGCCAAGTGCTCCTTTCTTCCCTGTCGCCAGATCGATCCGTTTGCCATACTTCTGGAGAAACGACCTCAAGGCCGGCTCCCTCGAGTGTCTCGAATACTAGCGGCACGTTTATATATATGTATATATACAGGGTGTTGCAGAATTTTTTTTATAATAGAAGATACAAATTGTAAAGCTCGGTAAAGCAAATATTTTTTCCAATGGAACATAGTCTCTGAGAAGTCTTGTTTCGGAGTGAGAGCGAAATTGCTACAATTTGTGACACTAGTGTTTTTGCCCGACATAGGAGCATAAAATGTGCTGTTGCGAGACAACCAGTCCCTCTAGACAGAAACTAAACACACTGTCGTGTTCCTGAGATTTCTGCTTCTTCCGAAGGGCATATAAGGCCGGTCAGAAGACGCGGCACGGTCGTTTAAAAGTGAATTCGTCAAAAATGAAGTTCTTTATTAGCGTTCACGTCAAATACTTCAAAATCATAAATGGTTATTAATGAATAATGTTTATATATATATATATATATATATATAGACAACAAACTTGAACCGCACTCACTTACTAAATGCTTGAGGCGACTTTCACCATCCGTAGGCTTCCGCGACGACAATCGTGGCCAACTGAATCTACGCAGCCACGGTTCAATGGTTCACCGGAGACGTTTTCAAAAGCACAGTTATTTCACGGTCTCCGGCCGAGTGTTCTCCGTCTGATGCACGTCAGCCGTGTCCTCCGTTGGCTTCGTGTTCCACCAACTGAAGTGAGTTTACTTTTGAGAGGAGCTGGCTGGCCGAGGTTACTGCAATGACACTCGGCTCTTGCCGTTGACGCACTTCAGCGCTGTTAGTGGTTCAACGTGTGCTTCACGAGTTGACACGTGGGAGGAACCTCCTGTCATGCGTCTCGAGAACCGTCACCCTTGTTCGACAATAGACAGACTCACATGACCTCACTGGTCTCACTCGTCAATCAAGCACCCAGTCCATAGAAACTGCGCACAAAAATGAATCGGTGACGGTAGCCTCGTTTGCCTCAGACTAGTCGAATTAGCTACTCACTATTGGCGAGTTCGTATATCCTTCGACTGCTGGATTAAATGTCACTACACAGCGCAGAAGCGGAAGACACCGCCGGGAGCATCATCATTGTAACAACTGTTTATTCAGGCGCTCACGTGACTTGGCTTCTTCCGTTTTTCTGCTCTGATCGCGCTTTCTCTTATTGCGCGCATATATATATATATATATATATATATATATAGTTTTTTCTTCCACATAGTGTACACAGATTGCGGTAAATTTCTGCGTCAATATTTTATATGATTTTCTCTACACTCCTACTTTGCTTTTTGCGGATTATCGTTCGTTCGATTTTTCATTATAGTATATATATATATATATGCTGGCGAAGAGGTGGAGAATCGCGAGTGCTTAAGCAGAATGGCGGCACGTAACAAACGCCTGTCGACTGCTCTATGTTGGTCGTGAGGCTGTTGACAAAATCAAGGACAACAACCCGCCCCCTTCAATGGCGAGATGCTGTTTATTTAGCAGTCTATCTCTTTCGTTTGTCGTGGCTTATTTAGCTGGCTAATCTAGGTTGAGGTCAAGCGCCTCAAGCCTAGAGGGAAAGCGGGCAGGCCACCTTGATCGACACCAATGGCGCAAGAAAGGGCATCTATTGAAGTCAAGGCGTGCGTGCACGTATCGCGACCCTGACCAGACCACTCGAAACCATTACTGCATCTCCAATGCAGCAAACTCTGCCTATCCTTGACAGATAGTCTCACTGTATGTTTGCAAGTAAATGTGGTATATATATATATATTTTTTTTTGCGTCAATAATTGGAAACGATGATTTTTAAACAAGTTATATTAGCCCCTAAAAGGAGTATACCACATACTGCTACATCCTATATATAGGTGATTATAGATACATGTTTGTATGTAGAGAGAGCAAGAGGGGGAGAGAAAGAGAAAGGGGGGGAGAGATTATGTACATTTATCACGAAAAAGGAATCTCTGTGTGGGCATGCCGGGGAGCTCTTCATGCAATTTACGGCCAACATAACCAGCCTTGTGAGAATATTCGAGAATTTGCGTAAAAGTTTCACAGGACAGATTCAGTACGTGATGCTAGATGGAAGACTACGGACAGCTCGTTCGACTGTCGAAAATATCGCCGCTATGTGGCACGACAGTGTGGAACAATTCGTCCGGAAAACCGGTCTCCGGCGACGTGCCGGAACAACAGGGTTCTTCGGACATCTTAGCCTGGTGATCTTGAGGTGGGATCAAGCGATGATGAGAGGATTCAGCTGACACACGAGCTGAATCTTTCCATGATGATACGTAGAGTTCAAGCCTACATTCCACCGGTGGCGGCTAAGTTTCGCGATCTTGGTCTTCCGATACGATAAAGTGTGACAAAAAAAACTAATTTTTCCTAGGAAGCCAATTTCTATCTGGGTGAATGTACATTAAGTAAACCCCCCCCCCCCGCTTGGGCGCAAAATTCTTTGGCACTACGTCGACCACCTGAAGGGTGAGCGTTCTTTAACACTGTGCGCGCCACGGCTGTGCAGTGGACGTGCGTTGAGATAACGCTGATGTCTAGCTGCCCCTTATGACCTTATACGACTCTAGGGAGCTCGGTCTCGCTTGTCTCTTGATACACACACACACTCTCTCTCTCTCAATGGTGGGAGCATCGCCTTGAGTTATGGCCGGAAATTTTGGTTGTCAACCAGAGCTTGTGGAATTCTTCGTCCGCTAATTGGCACCCCAGCAGATCCATGTCCAGCTGCCTTTCCGTAGGAAGCATTTCCCGAATTGGGTCTATTTTTTCTCTACTCTTGAGATCCATTGAAGGAGAACGGCAAAGACGCCTCTCCCACGGCTTTGAAGTAATGCCAAAGTAATACCGAGCCTGGGGGGGTGGTGAGGAATCCGGCTTTAGTGGGTTTTCGAGTCTCACACTAGTCACGCAGGCTGCTAGTGGCGCATGTACATCATGCATTCCCGAAACCTCCCAGAAAAAAAAACTTGAGATCCGCCTTTAACAATACTTTGCATTTAATTCTCTCTAGGCATATACCTCCTTGCTGTTACTACGATTAATACAATTGGGAGGCGTAAAAGTCGGCCAAATTTTACTTGTTTATAACACTTAGCTCATGGCGCCCATAATGAAAGCCGCGTTACCTTTACCGACAGCAAAAAGCAGCACCTGTCTCAAAAACTACTGGGTCTCGCGTTGATCCCATGTGCTCTCTTGACCGCGATGAGACAAATCTTTGAGGAACAGGTCAGTTCTCTTATAAGTAGTCTCCATTGCAGGAGATACCAAAGTATGTAGCTTAGCTATACAGTTAATTTGTCTTCTTTACAGCTTCCGTATGTTCCGCTACCCACCGTAGCTCGACTGAGCAGTGATGCAAGTGATGTGATATGACCGCCGTGCCTGACAGCGGCAAGCGTTTTTAAAGTTAGACGAGGGGAATGCCGGAGTGGACTTTTAATCGGCCATGATCGGACAACAAACTGATTGCCTTAATAAAAGAGATGGTGCATCTCCATCCACCGTCATTATTATTATTATTATTATTATTATTATTATTATTATTATTATTATTATTATTATTTATTAATATTGTTTAAATGTTACAATTGTGAGGTGTGAACGTGTACTCCTTGTCTTCTTCTAACTCCTAAATATTATTCCATGGAACCGACAATACAGCCGGCGTTTCCTCGGCACACAGCAAGCGACAGCAGTTGCCGTAGAAACTCGCCTTCGCGCCGATTCCCTGTGAGATCTGTAATCCGTTGGCCCAGCTCACTGATGAATCTCTTGGTTCCCTTGCTTACCGGGCCCATTGTTTCCATCGATATTGGCACTACGATATAACTTGTCTCCAGTTCTTGGTACTTGCGTTTTTTCCCATTATCTGCGCGCTCGGCAACCCATCCCGCTTCTAGTGAACTGTGGCGTATATACGAGGGAGCCACTGTACAGGAAACTGTAGCATCCCATACCAAGCATCTGCCGTTAACCCATAGCGGGATTGTTACACCGTCTGGTCTTTTGTCGTCATGAAGTCCTAATCTGGGCTCGAGCGTGCTTGGTATACCAGCTTTGAGTAAGGCTCTTCTTATAATTGCATTGATTTCAGCGTGTCTAGAAACTCTACCATGACTTTTGATGCAGCTAAGAGGGTGAAGTCCATCCTCAGTTACTGTGGTACCACATGCGCGGCAACTGTAGGGGTTGCAAACCGGGGCACCTATTCGAAGAGCTGTTACCATGCGGAATGAGGTGTTGTCCAGCATGGTACCCAGCTGCGGGGAAGGGAGGCACTTTAGAAAGCCTCCACTAAATGTGTCCCGTGCTGCCAGAAAGACAGCTTTTTCCACTGGAGATTGGAGGTTGTCTAACAGCTCTCTAGCTGCAGCGCTGCATCTGTAGGAGTCCAATGTATGCTGTGTTGGACGTTCTTGCCAGGGGCCTGGTCCAATTGTTTGTCTAGCTATTAGCTCTGCAGCGTCTTTGGCTCTTGTGATTCCTTGGCGGATGTCTGGTTCGACCAACGTTTTTGCGAGTTTACCAAATTCCAATAGAGACGCGGCATAGCACATGGGAGCCAACTCCGCCGCTGATCTAATACCAAGTCCTCCTTCGGCAATTGGAAGGGTTGCTCTTTTCCAAGTGTCATCATGCAGGTCGACGTTTAATACTTCACCTAAAATGCTTCTTGCGGTATCGTCGTAAGCTTGAAGATCTTCGTGGCATTTAATAGCTGGTGAAGTGCGCAAAGCATAGTTAAGCTTCGGCGAGCCCAAGCTGTATCTCCAGATGCACAGAGCTGCTTGCGAATGCATCGCCGTTAAGCGAGAGCGAATTTGCTTCAGTCCAGTGCACTTTTCTTTAAGAGTCTTTGAAATCGATCGTAAGCTTATTGGGGCTCCCAGAAGCTCCAGTTCTTCTAAGTCAACGCGCCTAGATTCTGGCAAGGCATTCGAAATCGCCCTAAAAATTTCATCCTGTTCTTGGGCATTACCTCCCAATGTAATGACTTCACACTTAGAGGCATTGAGGCTAAGGCCTCCCTCTTCTGCAAAATTCAGTACGTTGATAATATCACCCACAACCAGATCAAGTGGGCCTCCAATCGTTGCGTCATCTAGGTACCAAACGTTAAGAGGGCTCTTCATGCGTGCCACTAAACTGGATACCCCGAGGCTGAATAAAGCAGGTCCAAGCGGATCGCCTTGTTGCACTCCACTAGATGATAATAGTGGTGCTTTTTCATCCCAGGACAGCAGAGTCGGTTCCTTGTAGCTTTGCCAAGCTAGCGGCAAAAGTTGCGGCACTTTGAGTCTTATCTCATCAAGCACTACATCGCGTCGTATAGTGTTGAAGGCATTACGAAAATCCAATTTAACTAGGACCCGCACTGGACCTTCTGCTTCAACAAATGCTCGTACTGCGTGGACTGCCGCTTCTGCACCGCCTTTCACTGCAACGCCTATCTGACTTGGTGAAATTGCTGTCACAATTGTTGTCCTTGTAATGGCAATGGCTACTTTAGCGACAAGCCTCCTGATTGTAAGGCCGCATGCTATAGGTCTAATAGAGCCGTCTTTTTTCTTTAGCGCTGTCAGATTGGCCCCGTAGAAGATGGGAATGCAGAAATGTGGCAAATTACCACCCAAGGCTGAACTAGCAAGAGAACGAAGTTCTTTCACCAGCCTCCCAGATGACGGTACTGTGCTATCGAGCATATCGAGCAGATGCCGAGGACGTAAACCGTCTAATCCTGGGCCTGATGCTAGGGAAAAAGACCGGGCGGCGTCAGTAATACATTTTTCTGGTACGAGGCATGCTTGCGCTGGTACTGGTGCTTGAAAATTGTTTAAGCGCTCTCTGACTGAATCCGTAGGACGAGGATGCTTGTCTCTCAATTCCTGCTCTGTGTGGCTGTTGAGTGGCGCGAATGAGTCGGTTGAAAGGAGGCTACGTGCGGCAGATCTTACATCACCTTCTGCTAATTTGCGCTCTGCTGTAGCGGCTCTGTCACGATCAGTGTACTGTTTTTCTGAGTTTTTGGGGGTGCTGCGTGATTGTTCGGTAAGAAGATTTTCTAGTCGTTTCCACTGCGCATCCACGAGATTTTTTCTAATTATTTGACAAAGTGTGGTATCTTTGGCTTTTCGCTCCGGGATGCGCAACATTAGAGTCGGCAACGTTACAAGCCTGACCCAAGACGCGTTGTCTTGCTTTGAGTTAAAATTAGCCAAAGCCTCTGTGTATGCTGCGCAACAAACTTCTCTGACCCCTCTGGGTATAATCCTTATTAGTTTAGCGTCTTTTCGCGCCCGAGCCAAGAGTGTTACTAAGGTCTGTGGGTCTGGGTCATATGTTGTCACGATGTTACCAACCTGGTTTTCAGAGTTAATTAACGGGGGTACGGTCGGTAATGGTTGGGGGTTAGTTCTATGGAGGCGAGTCTTATGCATGCGCAAGCCTCGTATTGATTGTATAGATTTCCCGCAGACATCACAAATGTATGGTTGTTGGGATCGTGGTTGAGATTGAAGGGGGTTTTCTTGGAGAAGTGGTTGTGTGCTCATTGTTTGTTTGTAGATGTTGTACTACTTCCGCTGCCTAGTTCAGTCGCAAGCGGTAGAGAGGGCTCAGCGGTGCCGTCAATAACGGATATCAAAAAGACTCTTCCTTGTTCCGACTCCAAAAATTCGAGAACTTTGGCTATTGATGGATTTTCGTTTAGCCATGATGAGAGCAGATTCTTGAAGATCTTCCAAATTTCATAATGCCATATTATTATGCCATTATTATTATTATTATTATTATTATTATTATTATTATTATTATTATTATTATTATTATTATTATTATTATATTATTATTATTATTATTATTATTATTATTATTATTATTATTATTATTATTATTATTATTATTATTATTATTATTATTATTATTATTATTATTATTATTATTATTATTATTATTTTTACGCTAACGCGATTTACAGCACTTGGCACCGAAATTAATTTCCTATGTCACACTACCATTGCTTATTTGCACCAAGTGCATTCATTAATACTGTCTCGAGCAAAGAACTCAAGCCACACCGGGTTTGATATTATTATTAATGATTGATTGATTTATTGTTCGCTTGGCATGTTTACCTAAATACACATGTCACCCTTTTATATCAGCATATTATTATTATTATTAGAGTGGAGGAAAAATGAACTAACGAAGGATAGATTATTGTTAGCCCTTCCTGAAATTCCATCAAGCAAGTGTGCGTACACAATGTGCATGTGTATATATATATATATATATATATATGCACAAAAATGGCCGTACCAGAGCTGTTGCCGCTTGCTGCCCACCAGCGGTCTCGACGTCATCTGATTGCTTATTCACATCCCAATAGGGCGCGCGAATTCTGTCAAATATGTGCAAACGATCGGCTAGAACAATAGGAGTGCGTATGAAAAATGTATCGTTTCGTTAGTGTGCATATGCCTCTGATTGCATGCTTATTTAGCTTTGCAATCGGCAATAGAAATGCGGTTGGATGTTGCAAAGTTTTAAGAGTTAGGGTGTACGCACAGCAATTCCTGCTGAGGACGCTGAGTCACATCAATAAAAATATCTTCAAGCACGCCTTATAATGTATGGCTTTTTATTAAGTATTTGCACATCAATATGTATGAATTTTATGCTAAATCCGTTAAGAGATCCTAATTTTATGTGCTACATGTACTTGTTTATGCTTGCATTCATCCTACATACGGGCTTCATATTACGTATATATAACGTAAAGCTGAAAAGCGCAATTTATATATGCTGATTAAAGGTATATTCAACTGCTAAACGTTTTTACTCTGCTGTTTAATACGCGGTGACATTTTGTCTTGAGATTGAAAACGCGAAAAGTGCAAATAAATCCCTCAAGCACTACCTAGTGCTCCTCTCACGTCAATTTAAAGACGACGATGCATAGTCTCTCGAATCTGGCCATGAAAATGGCAAAGCTGTTAAATCTCCTCAGCAACTAAGCATAAGGCCAATAATTGACTGTCTTAAACTGGATTCTCCGCAAGCACTACAGTGCTATAGACCCTTATGTCGCTCACCATAAATGCAGAATCCATATGTGCACAATGGTGATGATGACGAAAATTACAGTACACATTATTATTGCTCTCGCTGTTATTCTTGTTCTTATAATTGACACTGCCACTTCTAGCACTTCATATAAATTACATACTTCTACATTAAACAACAAACTCCATATATGCAGAAACATTGCTTGACACCGCGCGCTGGGATTTGCTGCGAGATTTCAAAACTGCCGCGTTAGCCCTTAGTCGGATGACAAAACGTACTCGCGCTCCTTTGCTCGGTGGCCTTGCTGTGGCCTGTTGTCGGGTGGGTGTCTCTCTAAGAGAGCTACGTGCGTCGTGGGCCCGCGACCTGCTTTGCACTCAGCTGGCTAGGAGGAGCACGGAGGAGGGAGGAGCGACCTTCGGCTCTCACCCGCATCCAGCAGCAGCAGAAGCAACGAAAGTGGCGCTGCAATGCCTGCTGCTCGATCCTCGGTTTTGCTGCGAGCCCTATGCTTAAAGGCCCCGTGCCCATGCTGGGCTCGACCGGCCTCACTGGCGGTCCCTCTCCCTCCTATGGGGTCAGACACCCATACAGACAGACAGGCAGAGAGGCCGACTTGGACTCCATCTTGGATTCTCCCGCATAGTTTGCGGCCGTAACCTGCATCCGGCCAGCTGTCCCCGTTGGTCTCACCGCTACGCATTCGCCAACTAACGACGGGCCGCCACACAGTACCGAACTTACAAGCAGAGGAGAGCACTCCCTGCCACTCGGTCACCGGCTGCCTCAACCAACTACAACATTTCGTCGACAAGTACAACAGTAACTGTTCAACGCCAACGTAACAACGGTTGTGGTTCACCACCTTCCACATAGAGTCATCAGGTGGGTAAAGTGTCTATGCTTAGGTATACTTTTCCAATTATGTTTATTTCACTCAGATTGAGTACCATATACAGTTCAAAAATGTCTCTTCATAATGCTATATCTTCTTCACGCTTCCGGCGAGAGAGGTCTGGTTAGATACACTCGAACATCAGGGCGTACGGTGGCGACCGCAGTGATCTCGACGCGGCGTCTCAGCCTGTCGTCACAGCCGTATTTAAAAATGAAGTGCTACTTGATGTTGCTGCTGCTGAAGTGATAGCGGCTACTGGTCCTATAGGTATGGACAACGAGATACTTGGCCAATCTTTCTAGCAGCTGTCACGACATATACGTACAGTATTTGACATCTGTGCCCTGCTGTGGCCCTGCGGGAGGTGCGAGGTGAGTGAAATGCAACATATGGTTGCTCTCGCTGCCATTAACGCTGCGCGTAACATTCGCACCCCCGCCTAACGACCTAAGACGGACAGGAACCACCTTAGAGGTTGTGTCGACCTCAGGTCAGTGTCAGTGCAAGTAAGGCAGCTAGTACGCCAGCATAGAGGGGAGAGATAATTATCTTGATCGTGCTGGATGGACTTTGCTGCCTAGCGCCCATGCCTTGCTTAGCAACAACAGGTCAGGATTGACAGCGTGCAGAAACACTCGCCAGCCAACAAGCCTTCTCTACGGGCCTGATGACCACCAACATCATCATGCTTCTAGCATCCTTCTAGCACCTTTCACCGTATGCAGCGTTAACATGGCTGCAGCGAGTATCGTCATAGCAAAGCGATGTTGGGCACCACATCAGTTGAGGTGCCGCACGGCTGATGCGAGGTGCGGTGCGGTGAGGTTAGGGGCGGTATTCGGTGCTCCTGTATGAGAGCCTGCGACTTTCTGACATGTATGGGCACTGAAGCACAGTGCGGGTGGCAGCATGACGGCATGACATGAGATGACAATTAGAGACGACCTTTTGCCAAAGAGCCAACTATTTTCTGCTGCCCCGCCGCCGCCATTATCGGCCAGCCAGACACTTCCTGGTGCGGTCGTCTGTGGTCCACCTAATCTAGCTCTAATCGCGATTGCCATCGATAGCCGTGCCGCTATGGGGCTTCGTATGAATGGATGGACGCAGGCAACCTGCGTGCGCTGGCTGGTGCGTTGCTGACTCGACCGGCGTTGCTGGTCGAGTAATGTGGAAGCGACGGGCGGGCGGAAAGCCATTGATTGAGCCCTGATGAAGATGTGAGACGAGGCAACAGTAAAAAAGTTCTCATCTTTGTTATTGCTATAACCAATATTGCTATTATAATGATGATGAAGATGACGATGATTCTCATCACCATCGACATCGGCACCAAGATCACCGTCAACACCATTTCGTTATCTGACATCAATTATTGGTACTACCAACCGTTGCAACAAACGACAAAGGGCGACCATCAACCATAGCCAACAGCAACGACGGCAACAACAGTAACAGTCGTAGCTACGATAACAACAACAATGAACACAGCAACGACAGCAACAACAATGAACACAACAACGACAAACACAACGACAACAACAATGACAACAACGGCAACAACAACAACAACAACAACAACAACGGCAACAACAACAACAACAGCAGCAACAGATCAAGCAAGAACAACAGCAAAGCAAACTGCAACACGCCATCTTTCATAGCAAATGTAGAGGCAGCAGCAATTTATAGCGGCGACGGTGATGGAGGTGATGTTGTGAATCACTCGTAGCGTGTAGTCACTATTCGGCGGCCATAGGCCCGACAGCCATAGGGTCGCCGGGGCTCGCAGCCGGCCATGGTTATTATTCCGTTGAACAGTGTAGCGTATTGTGCGCATTGTTGACGGGCATGATCTGAAAGTAGCTCCCGCCGCCTCCACCACTGCTAAAGTCAGGAGGGCAGTCAAAGCATTGTAGTAGTCGTAGACTTGGAAAAATGATCCACTGTTGTCCAGTTGCCAAGGTAGTAAAGATGTCGGCAACGGCAGAACAGCATATCCTACACCTCCATCTCAGCTGATAGCACTGTTGTTGTTATTGACGTTCTTGTTGTTTCTGTGATTATCAATGTTGTTGTTGTTATGGATGTTGTTGTTGTTGTCGTTGTTGTACCGACCCCGGCTCATTACTGCTACTCTCCTTTGCTCCTGTTGTTGTTGGTATTGTTGCTATCGCGTTGTTACATTGTTGTGGACGCATGTTGGCTGTGTGTAGGAGAACGTGATGTGGCCTATACACAGCCAACATTCCTGTCCCCCTTCTCTTTGAAATATATGTATACAATAGTACGTGTAGGACAATGAAACCGGAAACGGGCGTCTATGACGAGGCACACGGCAACCATTGAAGAAGTGGTCAGCGCGTCACCACCAGCGTACTTTCTTGATAATTGACGCCGTTTAGGCAGGCACTACTTCTATATTGAACATTTGGGTAACAGTTGCATATCACATCTTCTTTGCCCACAACATTTTGAGGATCTTCAAAGGTGGGCGCCACCGGTCAAGCGGATATGTAATCGTTGCCTTTTCAGCTGCTGCAGCAGCAGTGAGGTTTCCATGATGGTGCAAGAAGCCCATACGGTGACCGTTTACTGATACGTGGCTAAGTGTCTACAAGTCGAGCCCGGTGGCGTTCTGCATTCGCCTGCACCTTACGACAGTATGCCGAGCTTGTGGGTTAGAGAATGAGTCAATTGAACATATGGCAAAATAATGTACAGCTTTGAGGAGAGGAGCAAAGATATACACAGGTCTGTCGGAGGTCCTAGCGTTAAGACCAAATGTTAGGAAGGACTAGGTCGACATTACAAAGAATAGGTTGTTCCTGGAGGGGTCTGGTGCTGCTAAGCGAAACCAATTGACGGCTTCGATGAGTTGTGGGAACAGCATAACGACACAGTTATCCGAGGAGCTCCCAGCAATTCCAAGTAGCTAAAGTTATCTTATAGAGAGTGACGCAGCAGAATCTGCCGAAAAGAAGGTACTTTCTCACTACAAGGTAAATAGAGAGAAGTGGGTCAAATGCAGATAACTTGGCGGTGGCTCGCTTACGTTTATTTTCCAGGAAAAATACAATACCTAAATATTAGCCATTATTTTCATCAATTTTTCGAGATGTCTAACTTAATTGACAGTTGTAGTTGTGCTAAGCATTGATGTGCTTCTTGTGTGATGTGCTCTGTCGAATTCTTTCAGCAGGCATTTCAACTGTTTTGCGGTGATTTGTACCAGCAAGGGAAGGCCGATCCTGCCACTGCAAGTAACCATGATGAAGCCTAAGCCGCTAATATGGTGTGCAACAGTGGTCCTGCTATCGTTGGCGTATGCGCAGGCTCAGCTAGCGTCGGAGCTTGATGAGGCTCTTCTTCAACAGGTACCGATCTTTATATATATATATATATATATATATATATATATATATATATACATATATATGCTTTTATTATTATTGCTTGAGTGTCGGTGACCATTCAACATCATCTTGGCGCTGCCTCTCTATAATAATATAATGTAATGCTAGTAAATTTATTGCTGTTAGTATGATTATTATTTTTACGTGTTGTAGCGATACAAGTGTGAGATGTGAACGTGTACCCTCGTTACTTTATAGTTTCCTGCCAGCTATCCTTAGCCCGTCACACCAACTATCTACGCGGCATTCCACTGCAAACTGCCAATGAAAGCGCCTGCCTCAAAAGCTCGCCTTCGCGCGTATTGCCGGTGTTTGCTTCTCCTCGATCGTTTAAATACTTTTTAAATGTTCTTGTACCTTTGCTGACCGGGCCCATTGTCTCCAACGCGATCGGTACGAAACTGTATCTCGGCTCTAACTCTGCGTATTTATGCCACTTGTAAGCGGCGCAAAAAATCACGGAATCAGCGAAAAAGTGTCACGGTCCGGTCTTTTATCGTCACGGAGTTCTCGTCCGGGTTTCAGCCTGCTGGATATTCCCGCTCTATTCAGAGAGCTCTTCTAATTAAGCTCTCTCCAATGCCATGTTTCGCTATTCATGCTGGCGCAAGTGCCGCTGCCAATGAGACTGTCACGTCCCACGCTACGTCCACGCTCTCCCATACGCCCGCAATAGAATAGTTACTCCATCAAGCCTTGCTTCACGGGTGACTGTTAAGCTATTTGGTTCCTGTGTGGGGGATGTATCGGCCTAAATGTTGTTCGGATCATGCTGTTGAGTTCTGCATCTCTGAAGAACCGACTGCGGCTCGTGAAGCAATTCAATCGCTTTATGTCATTAAACTCCACAGCATCTGCACATCGTTTGCGCAAGAGTGGGTTGTAGACCGGCAGAATTAGGATCCAGCATGGTGCCGAGTTGAAGCGAGGCCAGGGCTTTGAGCCAGCCTTCGATAAAGAGATCGTGTGATGCTAAAAACACGGTGTGGTCCCTTAGTTGCTCGATGGTTTCTAGAACGTATCTGGCTGATTTTTTGCTGATGTATTTATCCAGCACATGCTGATTGGGGCGCTATTCTAGGGAGCCCGGGTCCAGCATGTCTTTGACGATCTTATTATTTTAATAGCTAGATAGAAAAGGAGTATGCGCAAACGTTAGTGCAAGAAAGAGTTCAAGTGTCCATCATTTAACGTTCGACGCATTATTGTAAACAGGTTTTTGAAATATGAAGGCATCACGTCACAATGAAAACAGCTGCAATCTAAGTGTATATTTCTGCGAGTTACTCTCTTAGTTATTATACAAGTTAACATATACCTTATACTCATGCATACTTCTGTCAAATATGTTCTTCCGTCAAATCACTATCGCTAGAATTTTAATTATTTCCATGAAAATCCGTTTTGCTACGCTAAACGTGATCGTATCAAATCGCAAATATATGCAATATTGTTTTTATAGTTCGTATATAAATACGAGAAAAATTACAAAACAAATTTATATATGTTAAAACAAGATAGGCCACCATCGATTCTACTGTATTCTACTAGCATGGTGATGTAGGGTTGTATACAATTTATATGAATATTCTCATTGTACACGATAGTTCGAGCAGCAGCAGCAGTAGCAATAGTCACTTTTGAGACGAAATGTTAAACGACATTTTTTAGAAAGTTGCAAGAACGTTTCAAAGCAGCATGTTGTGGTAATCTTAAGCTTAATCTACGACCGTTAGAAGCGACACAGTTGAAGCACGTGCATGGCTTATGTGTGTCAGCTGCTTATCTCTTTGTTCTCGTGGCTGGCTATATTGTGTATGCAACCACGACCATACCGAGTATCATTGGCCTATAGCTGTGCGTAGTTATGTGCGGCAAGTTGCGCCACCAATATTTGGGTTGAATTAAGTTGTGTCCCGTCCGACTATCAAATCAGTCGAGCCCGGTGGCGTGGTGGCTTAAGTCTGCGCCTCGCAACCGGAGGAGACATATAGGTGCGCGGGTTCGAGCCCCATCGTTGCGCACATTTCTATTTATGGGGGTCCGTCTATGAAGCAATGTGAAAAACAGTGGACGTTAAAACTTGGCTGTGGGTCAGCCCGAAAACTACGACTATCGAATCAGCGACATTGTAGCCAATCGCGCAGGCCCTCGGCTCTGTGTTGCACTTGGCTCATCCAGTGCTCAGTCTTTACAGCTTCACACGTACACATCGTACATATTACATTCACTAGTTTCGTATCGAATAGACGATGTGGTACGGATATATTTATCCGAATAGCGGGACAGGCCGACAGGGCAAGGGAACGGAATACTAGTAGAATTAAAAAAAGGCTAAAATAATTGATATGTTCCTATTCCTCAAATGTGACCTGCGATCGTCGTTAGACCATAACGTACACACACACACACACATATATACCCGGAAGTTATCCAAATGACGGCCAAATTACAACAACAGCAGCAGCAACAACGACAACAACAACAACAACGACCACAACAACAACGACAACAACAACAACTGCAGCAATATCGGCATCAACAAAAACAACAAAAACGACAGGAACATCAGCAACAATGGCGTCAACAATAGCAGCAAAAACAAACAGCATCGAATACAATGTCGACGATGTTTACTGCGGTACTACTATTGGTTCGGGTGGGATCACGTTGGTGGCGCGCGTCTATGGGTGGCCGCCCGCGTGTGGGCATAGCGTGCTCGCGCAGCTCTTCCGAGATGATGCGATCGGCCTCGACGATGATGTGGGCATCTACCGCCTGATAGCGGCACGAACAACAACAACTACAACAACAGTGCGCTCAGACTACTGTAGCCGCACAACGAGTACCGGCTGTAGTTGGTGATGGAGTTGATGATGGCCATTTGGCTGTGGCGGTAGATCTGGCAGTGACACGGAAGCGACAACAAAATCAACGAAACAACACCAACAACAGCGAACTGACAGCAACAACATTAACGAAACGACGAGAACGACAACAACAACAGCAACAACGATAACAACCGACAGCAACAATAGTAACAGAAGCAACAACTACAATAGCAACAGAAACAGCAACAACACACACAACAACAACAACGACGACGACAATGCCAACAAAAATGACGTCGCTGACACTGTGCTCTGATGCTTATCCTTTTGATGAGTTGTAGTAGTAGGATTGATTGATGATGGTGATAGTGGTGATCTGAGCGGTGATCATTTATCAGAGACACAGTATCGACGACGACAATGATGATGATGCTGCTGCTGATGATGACTGACTATCTCATACCGCGAGGTAACGTATCGTTCCAGCGGCAGTTGCGACCGCTGACAAGCCCCCCCTTCCCCCCCCCCGGCCAACCAGGCTCCCACCGCCATTAACAGCGACGCCCCGACAATGGCAGCGACGAGTTGCATCATCCCCTAACTGAAGTCTCTTTCGAAAGTTCATAGAGAGAGAGACAGACGCAGAGACTTCTACATTCCGCCGTAGCGTCAATGAGAAGTAGCAGCAGCGGCGCGGTCTGAAATATATATATATATATATATCTATGTATATATATGTATAGATATATATATATATATATATGTATATATATGTATAGATATATATATATATATATATATATATATATATATATCTATGTATATATATGTATAGATATATATATATATATATATATATATATATATATATATATATATATGAATTTATTCATTCATACCGCTTGTGCTGCCAGCCAGTGAGAAATTCCCGTCGACGCTTGGCGTTCTCTCTGCATCTGGTAATTCAGCGACCATCATAAAGACATCATGGCGATGATGATGATGAATTGCGCTGTCTGAGGAGACTAGTCCTCTCTATGTATTCTATCGTCCGCAGACTTGCTTATGCACTTAGTCAACCTTTGGTCTGGGCAGGCACTCGTCCGTTCCTCAATTTCCAACACAGACGTTCTTAAAGTCTACGTGTCGTCGTCGTCGCCGCACATGGCAGCAAAGGCTAAACAGGGCATCAGTAGACGTAGCAGTTGAAAGGGTCGCAGAAGTCCGCCCTCGATTATGTGCACTTATGTGCACAGTGCAGTTGTTGTTGCTGCTGCTGCTGCTATTGTTGTGGTTGTTGTTGTTCTTGCTGTTGTAGCTGCTGCTGCTGCTGTTGTTGTGGTTGTTGTTGTTCTTGCTGTTGCTGTTGTAGCTGCTGTTGCTGTTGTTGTTGTTGCTGTTGCTGTTACTGCTGTTGTCGTCGACGACATGATCGTCTCGGTGATGCTTGGGAGA
This sequence comes from Dermanyssus gallinae, assembly GCA_003439945.1. Lineage (NCBI taxonomy): Eukaryota > Metazoa > Arthropoda > Arachnida > Mesostigmata > Dermanyssidae > Dermanyssus > Dermanyssus gallinae. The sequence goes on from QVRM01006011.1 coordinate 219,860, forward strand.
TAGAAGCCCGCTCGTACAAGTCGCCGATATCGCTGAGTAGTCGCACGCACGGACGCACGAACGAACTACACGAACCAAAAAAAAGCGTTAGCAGACCGACGGACGAACGGACGGGCGACCGGACGGCACGCTAAGGCACGACCTGTCTCGCAGATGCCATCATCGCCAGTGTCCTGCCCGTCCTAGTAGAAGACTCGTCGTCGCCGTCGTCGTCGTCGTCGTCGCTGTTGTTGCTGTTGCTGCTGCTGATTATGCTTTTACTATTCATTCCTGCAGAGAGACAGAAACCGCGCGAACAACAAGAACGAGGGCAACAAAGCACAACAAGCAACAACTATACAGACATTCCACCAGACAGCCAGACAGACAGCCAGACAGAAACACAGATCGACAGAAACAGAAAGGCACACTCTTCGTGTACTTTTCGTGTACATCTAAACCTACGTGGTGCACTGAGAGAGAGAGACAGAGAGAGAGGGGGAAATAGTGAGAGACATAGAAGATAGATACATAGATCTAAATAGAAATAGAGAGAAGATAGATACATAGATATCGGTAACAATGAGCTACGAAACACAAACCACGAAGCGCCTCGGTTGGCGCCGTCGGAGTAGCAGGTCGCCCTTGTTAGCTTGGTCACTCGGCGGCGGCGGCAGCGGTGGCGGCAGGGACGCCTTCATATGGTGCCGATTCATCGGAATGCTGCTGGTACCGCTGCATGGTACCGCTTTTTGTCCTGGTCCCGCTACTCCTGGCGATGACGCTGGCTGGCTCGCTGGCCCTCCCCTCAGTTATCTACAGCGGCGCTATTTGCATGCGCGAGCGGCCGCCCGCGTGAGTCGCCGCTGCTGCTGCTGCTGTTGTCGTGGTGGTGCGTGAGCAACCGACGAGGTGCCGTTTTTGGCGTACCAAGCGTACCGTTACGTCATGACCGACGTACCGTCTGCCCTGTCGATCAGTGGCAGAGTGAGCAGTTGTAAAAACTACCGTTCTGTTTCACCACCACCATCATACTTTAACCGTACACATAACCACTTCTAACTAGTACTACGAATACTACGACTACTATTACTGCTACTACTACTACTACTTTTTTTTTTATTGAATATATGCTACAACCATTTTCATCGGAACTACTTTCATTTTACTTCGTTGAAAATGGAGGTTCTTCTATGCACTCCGTTTCTAATTGCTCCCTTCTAGTGTTGGTTTTCGGACGCCGTGTTCCATCTCTTCGTCGCCTCATCCTTTCAGCTCGCTGTCCTTCCAGTTCGTTCTTTCTTCTCATTAAACCTTTCACCAATAGGATGCCTCTACTCCTACTACTACTCCTACTACTACTATTGCTACCACTACGACTATATCTATTAGTACTGCTGCGAACTACGTGGGGTGTTCTCAAATCCGCGGCAGGGTTTCGATAGCCAAGCTAATCGATCCTACTGCTCCTTATCATTGGCTGTTTAGAAACGTCTACATACTTTCGGCGTTCACGCTTGTTGAGGCAGACCGTTAGCATTGGTCATCACCCAGGCCATAGCATGTTCCTATGTTTGCAAACAAATGTGAGTTTGATCCAGCAATATCAATAGAATTTATAGCACTATATTCAGCAGTGGATCTAGGCAGGCCCAATTGGATCCAACTGATCAAGTCGAACCGAGTTGTTAGACAAATTTTCACGTTAAGTAACCGCTTAAATTACTTAATCATAGCACCACATGAAAGCAAAATATCCTAAGGTCATAGCCATTGTGCACATTAAAATTAGATGGAATATATATATATATATATATATATATATATATATATATATATATATATATATTCTAGTAGAATATAGCTAGAGTCAAGTAGACAGATGTTCATAGACACACGCAGCGAGCACATCAGTCTCTTGTTGAGAGAATATTATGCTTTCCGTACGAAACCCCGCATCTCGGCAGGTCGCGGCCGGCAGGGGCGAGTGGGGCTTGCAAGTATGAGATCGCACCATCGGCGGAAATACACCATAGAGCTGATACGCCATCCTATTGGCTGTAGCATTACAATCCTTTTACAGTTAGTCCCCTATGTTGCGTCGGTAAATGCATTTAACTACGTTGTTGGTGTTCATATGTACATATATATTCACAAAGTGTTCAGTTTTGTTACTATTAGAGCAAATGTCCCAATAGTGAATGGATGACGAGTACAAATGCTTACGTTGGACGTCCAATTCGAACTGTTTTCGCTGTCATTCAGATGCTTGATGAGCTCACTGTGCGTGAAGAGACGTCGCGGCTCCAGGCAGCCCTCGCCGAAGAGGCTCGCCTCGAACAGGAGAACAACGGGCCCCAGGCCGCCGAAGAGCCTGAACTTGACGACCCCGAGCGCATGTTTCGATACCGCAAAGAGGGCCAAATCTCTGTCTACAACTACGGGCCTTCAATCAGGTACCTTACCTCACCCCCCTTCCCTACACCTATTCCTATTCCAAGATTTTCATTCTTGCCAACTAAGCACTAACATGGCAAGTAGGAAAAACAACGTTTCGGAGCTGCGATCCAACTTAGTCATAGTTGGGCAACGATGAAGGTTGTCTCGAAAATCTTTTTTGACACGTAAGTTCTTTTATGGAAGTAGTTAAACGATTTGGTATCGTTTGCTTTTTCACCAACTATATATATATATATATATATATACATCGAACAGAAAAAGACAACACAGTTTTGAATCGTACACCCTCGGAAAGCGCCTCTATTTTCGGCGATCGATCTGCGTGTCTACGTTAACGCCCGTTTTTTCGACGGCTCCGTGAAGATTCGCCTGCTTTGACAACATTATAATCCTGTGACATTAATAACACCGCAGCTTTTCTAATCCTGTGACATTACCAGCACCGCAGCTTTTCTGCACATCTGCAGAAGAATTAGTTGCCGAAAGCTATGAGCGTTACTCGATTGTAACTCGGAGCAGCATGATGGGGATAAATGTTAACGTGACGCGTTCATGTTATGTCGTCGCTGATATAAATATGAAATCGCTTGTGTTCAAGACAAGAAGCAATACGGTACACCTCCATTATCACCACACCTACAGAGCACTCGATTCGTCGAGAAACTGGAAAGTGGGGATTTGTCGCAATACTTCCGCACCAATTACTTTGGTATCTTACACAAGCTCCAAGTTGTTTTAAGCAAGACGCTGACTACTGACCTGCAGTCGCGGATTGCCGAGCCACAATGGCTGAACTTTCGAGTATGAATCGTAAAATTCTTTGCCGTGCAGCCGCCAGTTTTTGTGCTAGGTACGTTGTCTGTGTTCTTCCTACGAGTTTTTTTCCAACTAAACAAAAAACAAGGGATATCGTCTGACTCTAAAGGCTAAAGGACAGCAGGCAATTGCTGTTGTAAAAGTGCACAACATTACCATCTGCCATGTGAGACGAGGGCATTGCACTTTCGGAGATCAGTTTACCAAACAAACGTATGAAACTCCGCAAGCAGTGCAAACCTACCCGCACTCTGGGCGTTCCTAACAAATGTTTCTTTTATACAGATTTTTTTTCAGTGATTTATAAATATACATGACTTTAGGAGAATAGTAGGCCGATAATTAGTAGCGCTTTGCGTTTTTTGCGTGCATAGGTCACGCAGGCGCGACGATTCCAAGTACCACCTCCCTGTCAGAATGGCTTAGCAGGATGTGACGTCTTGTAATTGGGGGGTAAACAGTGCGCTACTAAGAGGCCTGGTGAGCCTTTCATTTTTTTAATAATAACCTTTTCGGCTAGTTTAGGTTGCCTCAAGACGGTATTGATATTTCCTAAGCCAACATCGACCTGCGTCCGGTCCCACTGGACTTTCACCCCCATTATCTTGGCTGGATTTTGACTCTACGGAGCATCTTGTAGACCGGTACACATTTTCGCTTTCCAGCTGCCTAATTCCAAAAAGGGAGAGCCACAGTAACGCACTGTAGTTTGTTCAAAAACGCACTTAATTTGTGGTGCTTTGTCGTTTCGCTCTTGTTGTTGCTGAATCTGCTACTCATGCCACAGCTTCTATATATATATATATATATATATATATATATATTTACACACCCTTTAGCAGGGGGGCTTTATTAGAACAGATCAACTTGTTTGTACGTAGTTCGCATTCCTGGTACTGCGCCAGGCAAACATTTTGTTAACAATTTCTTTCCGGGCAACAGTTTTAGCATGTATGTTGATCCCGGCTCTTGTGTTCGTCAAAGTAGAATCAAAGAACATGTTCGCTCGATCTGGGAACTTACAAATAGAGACGAACGTAGCCTTATCAATATCATCTAGAACAACACAAATATCATCACAATTTATATCACAAGTCCTCACATTACAACGAAAAGCAACACGTTTTAAAAACTTCTTCTGCAGTTTCCTTAACAAATTTCTATCACGTTTCAATCCTAGATTCCATACTGGAGACGCATATACAATCACAGGTAGGACATATTGCTTATAAAGTTTGACATACAGATTAGGGTCTTTCAAGACAAAGGATCGCAATATCCAGTGCATTCTCCGACTAGCTGACGCAGCTACCTCTAGAACATGCGGTGTGTAGCTCAGCGTATTACTTGTCAGAACTCCTAAGTCTTTTATCGATGGCTTTGCCGCTAGCTATTCAGTACCTAATGTGTAGTTATGTACAGGATTGTTGCTGCCGAAGTGCAGAACTGCGCACTTATTTACAGAGAGCTTTAGGTCTAATCCTTTACACCAATCCATAAATGTATCGAGTGTTTCTTGAAGAATATTCATGTTCGTTTCATTTTCTACAGATATATACACTTTTACATCATCCGCGTAAATTTTCACTCTCACTCCTTCAGATATAATATACTTTAACGAGTCAGTATATAATATGTACATAAGAGGTCCAAAAATTGTTCCCTGTGGACAACCGGACGTGACCTCAGCCGTTGACGACAGACAATCATTTACCCTCACTCTGAAGGTCCTATGTTCAAGGAAAGCTTTGATCCAGTTTGTGAGTTTCTGTCCAACACCGTACCGCGGGAGAATGTTTAGAAGCTTCGAGTGTGTAGTGGTTTCAAATGCACACTTAAAGTCGAAGTATACGCAGTCAAAGGGCTTGCTATCATTAGTTAAAAGAGCCCAGTCATTTTGCGTTTCCAGCAGTTGTAGGACAGTAGAACGGCCTGGTCGATATGCGAATTGCTCCCTAGAAATTAGACCTTGTGAATTCGCATTTCTATAGATCGCATCGGCCAACTCCTTTTCAAATAGCTTGCACGGCACAGAGGTGAGCGATACAGGCCTTTTGTTGTTTGGATCACTTTTGTCGCCGCGTTTATGAACCGGACAGACAATGGCACAGCGGAGGAAGTCTGGGACCCAACCATCTTCGAGGGTTCTGCTATTGTAGCGTTACTAACGTTGTATCATCATGTAACCAGTTCACATGTAAGGCCAGATCAATAAAAGTAGGGGAAAAACAAATAAGACGATTGTCGTTGCAAACTGTTGGACTACCCGTAATAAGCGGAAAAGCAGACATTATGAGCAGAACGCAAGCCATAATCACCTGTACATATTAATGTTATTATTACATGTATTTACATTATATGACAGTTTTGATTACGGTATCCATTTATCGATCTAGATTAAGATGTATAAATCGATTCGCGCTTCGTCGGTGTATCTGTGGACATATATATATATATATATATATATATATATATATATATATATATATATATATATATATATATATATATATATATATATATATATATATATATATATATATATATATATATACGAGATACTAATCGTGCTTCATCGTGGAATCTTTTTTAAATAAGAGAGGCTGACATAAAATGCATGCCTACTGAGGTCGCAACAAAGCCGCTTTAGTTGATAAGATTTAATTAAATTATAAATATATTATCGACGCCAATTGAATGATTAAAATTGAATTGAACACGAATTGACATGCAATTACGTTTTAAGACACATTAGTTTTGCACTTATGCTTCGTCTATCAATTCTGAGGTTGCGGCATCTTCAATACTAGAGAGATAATTGTACTATACGATGGTTATTAACATCAGCAACAAATTCTACGCACTTGTAACGTTACTATTGGCTACTGCACTCTAGCCAAAACTACAGCCTTAAGGAAAAAGAAGAAAATGTAAACAATAACAAAAGCAGTAACCAAATTAGCAAGCGGAGGTAACAACTATAATTACAATACGACTCCAAAAATAAACATAATGATAATAATAACATCAACACCAACAACAACAACAACAGCTATCGCAACGACAACAACGGCATTTGCAGCGTCCGCTAACAGCGGCTTCTTGTGGAGATTTTGGCATGCGATTTTTTGGCATGGGAACGGAGACACTCCGTTCGTTTAGCCAAGAGCCAAGAGCTCTCTGCTAAATCAAGTCGCCGACGAAGGCGAAGGGAGCGGCGTAAACAACAACAGCAACAACAACAACAACAAACAACAACAAACAACAACAACAACAACAACTACAACAACAACAACACCGCTGATGGCTCCATTGGTACCAGCTGAAGAGCGGCGATGTTGGTGGTGTGTGTTCCGGTTGGCGCTGTTGTTGTTGTTGTTGCTGCTGGTGTGATGTTCATAAACGTAATAATGATCCCGACGTTCACCTCTCTGTAGCGCCGAACGAACGTAGCCGAGCCGTCGTCTGCTTGATCTCGGTGTCTCCTCCATGTGAGCTGCCGACGCGACTGCCGGCGCGTCGTGGCCGCACAGGAAATCCGGGCGACAGCGTTTATTATGCAAACGCGGCAGGCGCAGCATTATGGCGCGGAGAAACAGCGTCGGCAGAATCGTCCAAAATAAGAAATGTATCCTATTCTCACTGACTTGTTACGATGGCATACATATATATATATATATATATATTACATGTATATATATATATATATATACATACATGTATATATATAATATATATATATATATATATATATATACATGTATATATATATATATATATTATATATATATATATATATATATATATTACATGTCTATATATATATATATTATATTATATATATATATATATATATATATATATTACATGTATATATATATATATATATATACATACATGTATATATATATATATACATGCATGCATATATATATATATATATATATTATATATATATATATTACATGTATATATATATATATATATATATATATATATACATGCATGCATATACATTTGCATTAGGATGGACAGAATGTAACTAGAATTGTGAAATGTGTTTTTTGAAATGCCCGCAACGCATCTGAAAAATCTGTTATGTTTGCAAAACAGAGAGCTTGAGAGCTTCGCAAAATGATCGTATTCGTTGTTTTTGCGATATGAATTCTTTCGAAATCGACAGTGAAAATGATCAGGTATAGGCGGCAATTTTGTATGAGTTCAAGAAGGCCTTACTACAGCGGAAACGTTCCAAAATATTCTGAGTGTATTCGGCGAGTACAGCATTTCAAAGACTTTATTGCCTACATAATAAGTGTCCGTTCTTGGATCGAATTGCTATCAGTGACGAAAAATGGGTCTCTGACGGCAATGTGAAAGGTGGAAGTTCCTGATGCGCTCCAGGCTAGCCTCCCTAGAAGACGTCGAATAACCCATTCGTACTGGATTTTGCATGGTATCGTCCATCACGAGCTTCTTCCTAGTGACAAAACGATAGACACGGGTGTCTATTGTGCCGCCCTCCAAAGGAAGAGACACAGTCTCTTGAATATAAAGAGCGTTATATTTCACCAAGGTAACCGCAAGGCCGCACACAAGTTTACCCGACCTTCACAATATTTGGACATTTTGCCGCGTCTACCGCACTTATCGGATATTACACAGTCGGACTACCACTTATTCTGACGCCTGCGGAATTAGCTGCAGGATAATTAATTAAAAAAATTAAATCCACTTGAACAGAAACGGTCAAAACACATGTGAAGACACTCCTCTAGATGCAGAAACCAAAATAATTTGCCATGGAATGGCGATGGCTAACAGTTTTTGAAATTTAAAAAAAAACTCAGGAGCGCAGTTTTTGAATGAATTAAATCGATTAACTCTTTTTTGTGAACCCATGCTATCCGCCACTGGACTCGATTCTTAATTTATTCACCACTACACGGGACATTTTCTTAGAAGTTTTTCTAGGTTCTTATATATATATATATATATATATATATATATATATATAGGGAGAGAGAGTGAAAAGAAAGACAACAGCAGCATTTGGGCCCAATCAGAATGTTTGACTATTTCTTGTGCAGACATCCAACCGATCTGGCGACCAACCTGGGGCAAAACTAGGGAAAACTCTGCAACCTACGTTGCCACAGCAACGCCAGTCGCCCACTTCGCCTTCATTTCGGTCGGGGTCATCCGACAAAAAAGTCGGACGACTACAACAACAGCAACAACAAAAACAACAACAACGCTGTGCAGCGACCAAAGACGGTGATTTTGACGACGACAACATCAACAACAACGGGACGACCACTCATGTCCTGTTACCAAACAAAATGCTCGCACAACAACAATAATGGTCACAGCAGTCTGATAATATCATCGACGAACGAAAACAAGCGCACTACTTTGTATCGCTGAATCGAAATGTTATATATATATACATATATGAATATATATATATATATATATATATATATATATATATTATATATATATATATATATATATATATATATATATATATATATATGTCTGTATTGGCGCGGAAAGCATAATTGTCGAAGAAGCTGTCTGAGAGCCAGCAGTCCGCCCGACACATGATAGCCCGAGTCAGCAGATTGAGACGAAGAAACACATGGACAGATGATTGGGGGGGGGGGGAGGAGGAGGCGGCGTGGAGATAGACAGGAGAACGTACCCAGATCCAGGCAACAACAACAGGGACCAGGATCGACGCACCGAACTGCTCTTTTCGCTTTTCAGCTTATCAGCCACCTTCAGTTCACCGTCGAGACGTTAAGAAGCTGTTGCTGTTGTTGATGCTATTGTCGTCGTTGTTGTTATTGCTGCTGACTGGGCTGTTGTAACTACGGTCGTTGTTGTTGAGGTTGTCTTTGAAGTCATTCTTGTTGTTGTTGTTGTTGTTGATGCTGCTGCTTTTGTTGTGGTCTTCATCATCATCGTCATCATCATCACCATCATATGATCATCATCATCCTCATCGGCGGCCGTCGCGGCATCTTCAACAATGGTGCATTTATTACGGGTCACTCACTGCTTGATAATTGGTGCCGCCGGCAAAAGTGGCTGACAGTAGAGTTTTGCACGTGTGCACAACTCGCGCTAGGGGTGCACCAATATAACATATAAATGTCCAACTCTCTCTCTCTCCCCTTCTCCCCTATCTCTCGCTTTTTGTCTCTAGTTCTTTCTTTCCCCCTCTCCCTCTATCTATCTCTCTCTCTCTCTCTCTCTCTATATATATATATATATATATATATATATGTCTGTGCCTCCGAATAAAGAGCACTGCACAAAGCAAGCGTCGCTCGAGAAGCACGCCGATATTCAATGCGCCAGATGTCAAGATGCACACGCATCGCATCGCGTAAATATTGCTGTTGTCCAGGCTGGAACGACCGCGCAGAGCAAAGAACGACGACAAACTTGTCTTAATTCTCCAGACCGGCACAACTATCGAAAGAAAAGCGTCTCTATGCAGTGCAAGCGACTTTTAGTGAGGCAACGACAGGGGAAAGAGAGGCTAAGTAAGGGAGCAAAACAGAAAAAGCCAGAAATAGAGAGGCTAAACACAATGATAATGAAAGAAACGTGGCACTATAGACGAAAGTCACATATATATATATATATATATATATATATATATATATATAAATATATTCACAGCTTGCAACCCGTTTGCGATACTACTGAACGGTTGTCGTTGTATCCAAAACGACGAGCAACGACGTTGCGTCGTTGGGGTACGCATCACTCGAAAGGGATGCTATTTGGTAGTCGTAGTAATATTAGCTAAGCAACAAAAGCAGAACCTAATCTAGAGATACAAGGGCAGCTGGGATGTTTCTACTATACGGATACGAGCGACCGCCGGGGCCATGAATAATGAACCACAGCATAGCCGAAGAGAAAGAGAGGGAGAAAAGGTACAAATGAAGGTACATTCACTGTAGGTGACTTAGACTCGCGCTTTCTATTACTAGAAAACTGTTTCCATTAGCCGGTCGGTGGTGAAAGCCGGTTAGCAAAGCGAAAATCAGGCATTCCATTTTGAGATAAATTGATGAGGCACGCATATAAATATACGTGTTTGTGCCGTTACTATATTGACTTTAAGTTAGCCCTTTGACAAGTGACACATGGGCTGCCTGTTGCAACCTGTTGGTTTTGATCATATTAGACATAGGCCACCCCAAGCATCCCCACACATTCTTATTTGGTGGACTTCAAACTGTTTCAATATATATATATATATATATATATATATATATATATATATATATATATATATATGTATATATATATATATATATATATATATATGTATATATATATATATATATATATATGTATATATATATATATGTATATATATATATATATATATATATATATATATATATTAGTAGAATACGGACGACTTGCTACGAGCACATTTGCTGTGTACCTATATATGCACCATGAAGAAGAACTGCTTATCTACGCATTGCAAAGCGTCATACGTCAATACGCATGTGCATAAAGAGCCGGAACGTTCGAGTCCTAGTATTGCAGTAATGGCTTCATATTCCTGCTGTTTTGTGCTGCTGCCACTGTTGTTGTTGTTGCTGTTGGATTCCAACAAACAACAGAAGAATAGGAACGTGCGAACAAATATGTGACGGACATATTTTCCGTGTTGGAGCTCGGAAAATGACTGTGCTTCGCAACTGTGACAACGACGACGGCGGAGACGAAATGGTGACGATAACATCGATACCGAACACACAAAAACGCAATCGAAGATCAGCAAAACCCCCCAAACAGGAAACACTAGTGAACTACTAGGGAAACTGCGACAGCAAACCGCCGGTCCGGCTCGCCGCCTGCTTTCGCAGCGAAAGCACATGTTGCATGCTTGCCTGCCTATGTGACCATTAGACGGATGGTTCGCAGCAAACATTCACATAGACGTCTTCTATCTGGATTGCGAGCGGCCGAGCTATGGCCGAGCGATTTAGCGAGCGAGGGAGCAATAACAACATCATAAGTCTACATATGCGTATGTTTATGTGTGTTCGCGTGTATGAACACACGACGAGACTAGCTCTCACACAATCCGACACACAGACACACCCATTCGTCCCTTCATGCAGCCATCCACTACAATGCGAAAATAAACACACGCATACAGACACACATAAACAAATAAATAAATACATGCATACATACATGCATATAAATACATACATGTAAACAACTACACAACTACACATACCAGTATGCAAACAGGTAGGGCCGATCCGAACACATCAAACATACGAGATGAGAAGAAGTAGTAGGTGGAGGAGGAGGAGGGACTGGTGGTTTGGTGTTTCTGTTCCGCGTGTGTGTGTGTGTGGCAGTTTCTCATGTGTGTATACAGCATGTACATGTGCAGAAGGTATATTTGCATGTGCCGTAGCTGCATTGTCATGTGCAGTTTGAACATGCGCACGTGCAGTATGTACATGCTCATGTGCAGTACGTATGTGTACATGTACATGTGGAGAATGTACATGAACATGTGAAGAATGAACGTGTACATGTGGTGAATGTACATGTACATGTGGAGAATGTACATGTACAAGTGCAATACGTATATGTACATGCTTATATGCAGTATGTATATGTACATGTGGGGAATGTAAATGTATAAGTGCATACGTATTTGTACATGTGGAATATATATGCGCATGTGGAGTATATATATGTTCGTGTACAATATGTACGTCTAGAGTATGTACATGTAAATGTGGAGTATCTATGCGTACATGTGCAGTATTTATATGTACATATGCACTATTTACATGTACAGTATGTACATGTACAATATGTACATGTGCAGTGTGTATATGTGCAGTATGTACATGTGCGGTGTTTACATGTGCAGTATGTATATGTGCAGTATGTACATGTGCGGTGTTTGCATGTGCAGTTTGTACATGTGCAGTATGTATATGTGCAGTATGTACATGTGTGGCGTTTACATGTGCAGTATGTACATATACAGTATGTACATGTACAATATGTACATGTGCAGTATGTACATATGTGGTGTTTACATGTGCAGTATGTAACTGTACAGTATGTATATGTGCAGTATGTACGTGTGCAATATGTATATGTGCAGTCTGTATATGTGCAGTATGTACATGTGCATTATGTGCATGTGCAGTATGTGCATGTACATGTGCATTATGTGCATGTGCAGTATGTGCATGTACATGTGCAGTATATTGATGTACATATTTGCACACATGTGCAGTATGTACATGTACATGTGCAGTATGTTGATATACATATTTGCATGTACATTTGGAGTATTTACATGAGCATGTGGAGTAAATACATGTACATGTGCGGTATGTACATGTACATTTGGAGTATGTACATGTGCATGTGAAGTATGTACGTGTGCATGTGGAGTATATACTAGCACATGTACATTTGGAGTATGTACATGTGCATGTGAAGTATGTACGTGTGCATGTGGAGTATATACTAGCACATGTACATTTGGGGGATAAGCATGCACATGTACATTTGGAGGATATGCATGCACATGTGCAGTATGTACATGTATAATGTATGTACATGTATATGTAATGTATGTACATGTGGAGTATGTACATGTACATGCAGAGTACCTATGTGTACACGTACATGCGGAATATTTATCTGTACATGTACATGTAGGGTATGCACATGTACATGAAGGGTATGCACATGTACATGTAGAGTAAATACATGTACTTGTGCAGTATGTGCATGAACATGTGCAGTATGTGCATGAACATGTGCAGTATGTACATGTACATGTGGAATACGTACATATACATGTGCAATAGGTCATATGCATATGTAGTATGTACATGTACATGCGCAATGTCATGTGCATGTACAAGTGCAGTATGTACACGTACATGTGCTGTATGTACACATACATGTGGAGTATGTACATGTGCTGTATGTACATATACATGTGGAGTATGTACATGCAGAGTATCTACATATATGCAGTATGTACAAGTACATGTGTAGTATGTACATGTACATGTGTAGTATGTACATGTACATGTGCAGTATGTACATGTGTGGTATGTATATGTGGCGGTTTGCTGTCGCAGTGTATGTACATAAGAAGTATTTATATATTGTTGTTGTTGTTCTTGCTATTTCTTGTCCTTGTCTGTCGGTCGGTCGGTTGGCCATCGCCGGTCGTCGGCTGTTCCGTCAGTTTTCGGTTCGTCCGTTCGTTTCAACCTAGCAAGGCTTCCACAAGCCGCCACAACACTGTGGGACACTGTGGACAACAGTAGAAGTCAGCAACACAGTTGCAGCAGTAGCGGCGGCTGCCACACCGACAGCGACTTGCTTGGCAGACGGCTGGCGGCGGCGGCGGTGGCAGTGGCCGGTCGTCCCATGCTGGCTGCTGACCAAGTGCACCAAGATGCCACTCGCCGCACCGGTTGAGCAGGCGGGAACCGAAGTAGCAGTTGCGACAGCAGTAACAGAAGAAGAAGATGAAGAAGAGGAAAAACACACGACGAAACCCGAGAGCAAGAGAAGGAAAACGAGAAAGAAACTAAAGTTGAGAATAATGAAGAAAATGTTAAACAAGACTCAGAAGAAGATCAAGCAACAGAAGGGGAAAACGGATAAGAAAACAAAGACGTAGCGACAAGGGAAAAACCATCAACGAACGAAGCTACTGGAGGAAAAGGCCACTGGATCGATAGACGGGGAGACGAGATTGGAATGCTGCTGCGACTGCTGTTGTTCCAGCAACTGCTGCATCCTGCTCTTGCTGGGTGGGAAGGGTTCCGCACAGCGGGAAAAGAAGAAAGGGTTGGACAGTTGGGGGTAGTCGTCGTCGCAGTCAACCCGTTGGGAGCAGGAGAACATAGAGCAATAGTTGTTGTTGTCATAATAGTAGTAGTAGAAGTAGCGCGGGAGCGTGGTCTAGGGGGCTAATGTGCTAGTCGTGTTTGTCATCTGCCACCCGGGAGTCGCCGGTTTGATATCAAGTTGTCGATCGTGAGATCAATTGTCTTTGAGCTATGTTCATTGAAAGAAGACGGTAAATCATACCACTGGGAGCGATGAGCGGCCATGCTGCTGGTGCTTCAAGGGCTAAAGTAAAGTTTTCGGGCTAACCCTCAGCCAAGATTTAACGTCTACGGAACTGTTTTTCACATTGCTTCCTAGACCGACCCCCATAAATACAAATGTGCGCAACGGTGGGGCTCGAACCCGCGCACCTATGTGTCTCCTCCGGTTGCGAGGCGGGGACTTAATCCACCACGCCACCGGGCTCGACTGCTTCAAGGGCTGTTGGGCAGAAACCTTGGATATCTCAACGTGTCCGGCCCGCGGTGCCTCACGGCAATTCCACACGAAAACGAGAAGTGCGATGAGAACCGAAACAACGTGAACCGCCATAGCAGAAACAAGTATGGCGTACAAGAAGGAGTAACATTCGTTGTAGTTGTATCGCTTGATAGAAACAGCATCTACCTGGCCTGCAGGGCCTTTCTATCGACCAACCCCCACTTATGTATCTATTTTATTAAGCTACTGCTTGCGGGTGGTTCCTCTACATACGTGGTAAATGACAGCGACGACGACAAGAACGACAACACGCTGAGAATGCAACATATTCGCATTAGCAGCAACATTTGCAGCGACAGCAGCAACAACAAGAGCAACAATAGCTAGAAAGGCTTTCCTCTCTCTCTCTCTCTTTTTTCGCGCTCTTGCCTTCTCTACCGACACAACAGGCGGCCATTTTTCCAAGCTGGCCAGAAGCGCATAAACACACGTGCGTTGCCAGACCGTCGATAAAGATGATGATGACCACGGTGATTATGATGATGACGATGCTGATGTTGCTGATGTAATGATGTAGCAGCGGCTGCTGCTGCTGCCGCTGAACGACCACGATGAACAACAACAAGAAGACGAAGAGGATTAGCAACAACAATAACAAAACAGCGCCAGCAGCAACAGCAGCAACAACAACAACAATAAACAATGCGACTGTTAGCAGCCGCTGCTGCGGCCGACGACGACAGAAGCCGCATAAGCGTAAACAGCCAAACGGTGCCAAACAGGATGATGGGAAGCGGTGCGAGGCAGAATCACGACGAGGCAGCGCGTCGTACTGTGAACGCCAACTGTGACTGATGCCAAGTGCCGGTGAGCTACGGGCGCCGGTGTTGCAACGTCCACAACAACAACAGTAACGACAACAAAAACAACAACAGCAACGACAACAAAAACAACAACAGCAACGACAACAAAAGCAACAACAGCAACGATAAAGACATCAACAACAGACCGACGACGACGACAACGACAACGACGAATACCACACCAGCAACGAGGACCACAAGTGTAGCAATAAAGACCAGAATAACAACTGTTGGCACAACAGTAAACAATACAACATTAGTCCGCAAGGTCCAGACAGCGGGGAGGGGGAGTTAGGCAAAAACAAAGACCTGCAATGCTCAGCAGATCTTTGAAAAAATAAGCAAATACCTTAGAAAAGGCCTTTTTCATGATAATAGCTTAATGATGATGATGATGATGATTATTATTATTATTATTATTATTATTATTATTATTATACCAGCCACTCTCATCAGGCAGTTGGAGAATATAGCCCCGAATTTCGTGTTGTTAAAATATCTTTTAAACCAAATGTCCCATGACTCAATAATAATGAAGACAAACACAAAAATAATAATTTCAAAAATTTCACAAAAAACAACAAAGCGCCTGGACAAAAGTAGCAACTTAGCGCCCCGCCATTCGTATGCTAGTAATCATGTAGTTTTTTCATGCATGCATTCGATGAAGATAACGACGTCGCGAATGAGCCTCATAGTCCTGTAAACGGTTGTCGACAATATGCCGCGCGCCCGGAAACCATCATAACAAACAAAAAACAACTCTAGTAAACGGGCATGCTCGCGTGCCTCTTCACGTGTAGTGTCAACTATTGGGCATATCCTGCCTTGCTTTCAACTGAGCAACCGTGTGGCCCTGAAACAGTGCTACCCATTCTTTGAATATCAGGACCCATGACCCACTTGCACCTACTAATACCGGACACAATGACGACATATGACATGCAAACCCTGACTGCAGGTACTCTCTGAGCCTCAACATCGCTCCGGTACTCTTGCACCTCATTGCAGAGGACGAGATTGGAGCCGCGTTAAGTACGATCCAATCGGCCTTCGTCGACAAAACCTAATATGTCTGTAAACGGTATAGTTCAATTTCAGTTGCAGTACGAATACGACGACAACTGCCAATTGTATCAGCTTTATGTCACCAGGTCATCGAATGTTCTGATGATATTAAGTATTATTAATAGCTTGCAGAGCCAATTATACAGAGCTTCGGTCGATCGATACGTTGTATGTCGCAACAGCAAACGTGTAATGTAGGGCAGTCGTCACGAAATGCCCACATACAAAGGCGTGTTTGACTGCACGAAAAACAGATCTGGACTGCGACGGGACTATTTGTCACTACGGCCAGCTTATCGACCATCTGATGGTTGGCTGTTCTCATGTCAGCATCGTCAAGTTGAGAGGATAATTAAAATCACATGCGATGCATTACTGCGACGTATTGCAACCTAAGAACGGTTTCACACGGTGATACAACGATAACAGGGTTGATCACTATGATCACGGTGATAGTCCTAATAATAATAATAATAAAAACAATAACAGGTATTTCCATCGGCTTCGCTTTGCATCTTTCCTTCCATAGAAAGGGTTCCTCTTCGTGCATTGTTTGTTCTAGAGAGGCAAAATTGGAGGCGTTTCCCTGTACGCCTTGTTTTACGCGTGTTTTTCGTGCGGTTCCGGAATTTGGCTCAGCACCCACCTGCAGAGCCACGACGTCACGTCCTTGTAGCGTCACCATCAGTAATGACAACAACATCAAATAATCACATCAGCGCTAGCAATGACAACACAACACCAATCCAGGCAATAGCAGCAACAGCAACAACAACAACGACAACCTCAATAACAAGAATAACGACAACACAGACACCGACCGCAATCAGAAGCAACAACACCAAACATCGCAATCAAACGCAAATAACAGCGGTGATATGGCGAACAAAAAAAGACATCATAATCACGCCAAACAGGAACAACGGCAGCAGCAGCAGCAAAAAACGCGGTTTATAGCTGGTAACCGCAGATAACTGGATAGGTGGACGACCGCGAAACACATGTATAATTCAAAACATCTTATACATCTTATATATATATATTTACACCGGATTGTAATATAAATTGATTAATAAAATTATTGTACCATTCAAAACATCTTAAACTGCTACCGAGCAGCTACGAGCAGAGGTGCGCGGCATCATCTGCTTTATGGACTGACATAGACGGGATAGGCGGGTTTTCACGTGGTAGCGGCCCTCACGGAACGCTCGAGGATCTTGAGCACATGCTACAAGACATGGCGTGGTCAGCTAGGAGCCGCTTGCTGCAACTGGTAGTACTTTCTGGTTTTAATGCTGCTTCCACCACGTGGGGATCATCAAACACTAACAGGAGAACCACATTGGGGCTGAAATGGCTAACGGCAGGAGACATGGTCGTACAAGGGTACGAATCCTATCTCTCACCACGGTGGAATAGAATCACATATTGACTTTACAATCTAATGCTTGTAAAGTTCTAAAATGGACTATATAATAAAACGAGAGCATGCTTTTAAAGTTTTAAATCGTTCCGTACTACTCGACAAAGAAAATCTTAGCGACCACTACTGTGTAGAATATGACGTCGGGGAAACCATCATCTCAACACATTTGAAGCGTCTCAACGCTCCAGGGCTTCCCAGCAGCAGAGAGCTTTAGCTGAGAGCAATAACCGCTGCTGGAGGAAGAAGACCCAGAAAATTAATAGTAGACGTGCAGTGACCGTCTAGACCCGCTCACGTCAGCAACTGTAACCGAGGGCTAAGCACGCCCTGGCGGAGTTTGCTGGCTGGATGAGGGGGGGCTGATCTAACACTGGCACCGAATAAAAGTAGAGGCATCCTCCTAATTGGGCCTACCTCTAAACTGATTCTAGGTGATTAGAACATCAAGCTCATCAATACCGCCCGCTATCTTAGAATGGATAGAAGGCAAGGGGCTACAGAGCACACCCCAAATACGGCTGGCAACAGAAAGAGCTACAAAGATCTCGCACAAGATAGCGTGGCTGATGCCAGACAATCACGACCCATGGGAGTCAAGAAGGCGCCTCATTATTTGTTTTTTGGCAGCCCGGTGTGGCCGTCAACCGCACTGTCTGCAGCCAGCAACAAGGCGACGCTGCGCAAAACCCAACGTGTAGACGCGTTGAGGATCACAATGGCCTATAGAATGATCAGCGCGGCGGTTGTCCTTGTTCTGGCTACAGTCCCGGGGACTTCAAAACGATTGAGCGACGCTGCTTATAGAAAGGCCCGTTAATGGAGAAAGTGGAGGAAAGGAACATAACTTTCGACATTTGGCAGGCCGAATGGGAGTTTATTCCGGCCAGAGCGCCCGGATACCGGTCAAGTAAAGACTCTGATCCCGCGCATCAAAACCTGGACGAGCCGGCCACAAGGCTAGTTGACGTTCTACAGACTCATGTTCTGACCGGTCGCATGCTGTCCAGTCTTACTTCTTCAGAATTAGGAAAACCACATTTCGCATGTACTGCCAAAGCGAAATCGAAGACATGGTTATACGTAAAGTCTCGTAATGCTCAACACGGAAATTTCAGTGCAGGACAACCTAGGTAAAACGACGGCACACTTGCAACGTTCACACATGTGGGCCTGGAGCACTACATGAGAGGGGAGAAACCGACTTTTTTCCCGCTGCAATGGTGTCTGTGTGTGTGTGCGTAGCGCACATTTTTCATTTAGTTCAAGCAAAACATAAATACAGCTGGGTACGCGAGCAGTTGGCGCAGCAATGGACCAATTCGAAATCAATACCACTTTGTCTGGCGCTTACTGATCGCGTCAACTCTGAAATCGAAGCGGGCCAAAAAAAAGCAAAACTAAACTGAAGGTGATTTACAAGTCGTTTCGGTGGGTCAACTCGCTCTGTAACGACGACGACGACGACAGCAGCAGCAGTGGAGATTGGGCAAAGTGACGAATCGTGATGACTAATGATCTGACCCGGCCATCCATCTGTCTGTCCGTCCGTTCAATCGATTGGTGCGGCTAACGATCACAACCAGAACCAGCGATACCTTAACGGTGGTGATGACGGCGACTACAGCAACGACAACAACAGCAACAACAACAACAGCAACAACAGCTACAATAAGAGCAAGAAGAAGGAGGACAACACCAGCGAATACAGTAACAACAACAACAAAAACAACACCAACACCAACAACAACAACAACAACAACAGCAACAGCAACACCAACAACACCACCACCAACAACAAGTATAAGGACTACGGCAACAACCACGGCGACGGTTTGCAACGGTCAACAACATATATAAATAAATATATATATATATATATATATATATATATATCTTTGTTTTGCCCTCTCGCTGTATGTCTGTGCGTCTCGTCTCAGTGATAACAATTCAAGTGCGGGGTGACAGTGAGATGCTGTCTCCGTAGCCAGCCGCGAACCCTGTCGTGGAGCGTGGAACTGACCGATCCTGATCGCAGGTCAGCATCATGATGATGTTCATTTTGATCATGATCGTGGCTGGCTGGTTATGGCGACTGCGCAACAAGCAACGATCTTCTCTCTCTCTCTTTCTATAAATATATCGAT
>QVRM01006011.1:245000-265666 GCA_003439945.1 Dermanyssus gallinae
AACAGTATTTCAGACACAACAAAAGTTACAACGAACTAATGTTTTTCCCTTTTCTCGCGGAGATTTAGCACCCTTTGTTAGGGGAATTTGCTTTTTGTAATGTCACAGAATCGAGTTTCATGAAGCAGATCTGTTGTCACATCGCAAACATCTATATATATATATATATCATATTTTGCTCTAAAACATGACAACCAAAACTAGGGCTCTCGGTATCTCATCAACGCGGCACACTTCTCTTCGTCACCACTCCACTCTATCAAGGGTTGAGGTCACAGCCAACATCTATATTTGTGCTCATATTATGCAAGTTGCCGAAACCATTGGTTGGCAGCAAGCTCTTGTCAGCATATTTAGTATAGCAGTCCCTCAATCCTTTATTTGAGTACGAGACATCAACTAATAATATCCGTGCTTGTCTAAGTGTGTGCAAACAGATTTTCTAAAACATCTTTGCTGGGGCTGCTTTATGATTATTGCCTTTCCGACGTATATAATACGCCTTACCGATTCTCTAATGTCTTAAACCATCGAGGCTAAATTATCTTGGAAGCGGCATGGTGATATTGTCAATCTTCTTTTTAGCATCAGATTGAGCAGTCTAAAGAGCATTTATTGTATTCACAATGTATTATAATACTGGGCGAAAAACGGTTACGTAAAAAACGCGAATTTGGTATAGTGCGTATCTTCATCAAATATGGTAACTAACGTCACTCTCCCTCTCTCTCTCGGTTAGATTATACGGTAGATAATTTCACAGTCCTGGACGTGAAAGCTTCAACGTAAGACATAACAACATGTCAACTTTTTATGACTTTCTTTAACTCCGCTATTTGCCTTTTGCTGTCTTGCGTCGGGTGCCATTCAGAAAATGCAGAATTTTCCGCCGAACACGCCGGGCAGTTTCTTCATGTGTTGGCTCGTTCTTCCGCAAACGTGGATTTTGCACAACTATGTAGGAGAAATGTAGTGTGTGTATTGTAGGATAGGCACAAGAGCTACTTTTATAAATTTCATCTTCACTCCTACACAAGACGTTTCCGCCTCCTTCTTCCATCGGGCAAAAATGATTTTCTTGCCGAGTTGTACCAAACTTTAAAAAAGCACACACAGTTATGGAGGACCCTGCGTATATGCATCTATATACTTTGCATATGGATTTGATTTCTATGTGTTTGCACACACACATGTGACCTGTTCGTAATAACACTGGCGGTTGGTTTGAATGTGTTGTTGTTGTCGCACGGCCACAGGGACCAGGAGTATCTGGAGCACAGCTCGTTGTGGGGCCACCAGTATGTCGCTGGCGGGGCCGGCGAGGGCATTCAACGTCTGAAGCCCGACGGAAGCAGCCGCAACGTGCAGGTCGTGAAGAGCGATGCCGTCCTGCCGGCGTACTGTAACCCGCCCAATCCATGCCCGATCGGCTATACCAGTAAGTAGCACCTAGGGCAGGCCATTAGCCGAAGACAAGATGGCTACAAACAGGAAGCAGGAGAGAAAAACGAGAACGAACGTGGGTAATTAACTCGCGAATTAAGCCGACTAAGCTGGCCATTTAATTAAGAACGCACTTAATTGCTCTAGTTAGTAACTGATAACCACCACTTTCCATAGCTTTCTCTATGATCTCTTTCTCTCTATGCCCTACCTTGCCCGCTCTCGCTGAGAATCTGTTTCAGCACACCTAGGCGATCCGTAAAGTTCAACTTCACAAGTCCCTTTAGACAGTTTATGACCCGACCATCATCAGAAATCTATTTGATAAGCACGATGGGCGGGGGCGATGGCGACTTCTACGACGACGCTAGAATAAAAGCAGGCATGGTAGCAAATATAACTGAGTGATTACCGAACGAATAGTTAACATACATACATGTCAAACGCATCGTATTCATGCACACGTAATTACGCACCGCCGCCAACCGTCAGCGCATGTGTGTTGGTCGGGTAGAATTGACGTGAATTAAATCATCAGTCTAATCAATTAGACTGTCGTCATTCATTATCAGTCTAGTCGGCACGCTGTCACATTTCGACACCTGCACGCGTCGTTCTGACAGATCGTAATATGCTCTGCTTTCTATTTATGGCTTGATTGCTTGTTGCTTGATTCTGAGTCGGCATTTGATGCACGTGGCGCCATAATTAGTTTAACGCCTAATCTTGCCAAATTAACTTATTTGGTGGCAAGAGTCATCAAACGCTTAAGTACGTTTGCTCATCCGGGTCGTGTCTACAACCGTCTAATACCGTCTCGAACTCTGAACTTGCATCTAATTATACATATATATATATATATTTTTTTTTGTTTTTGTTTTTTTGGAACCGTCTTCTCATTCCTCATTGGGCTTGAAATTTCTATAATTACAGATTTCAAACAATTGTAACCATTAAAGGCATTTGCAAAAAAGACTATTGCCCGTGTCTGCATATATATATATATATATATATATATACACACATATACATATCTCAAGATGAGCAGCCATATAAAGCTACGCGATGGTAGATAAATATGAATGCTATTTCTTTCAATATTATTCCTACAATTGAGCTGCTGAGTGACAATTGATCTATTTCGCACCTCGATCGATGCCCTTCTATCGGCACCCCTAGAGTGCCCCTTCTGCCTCCCCCCTGCCAGCGTTTAACAGCAGCAGGGCGGCTCTAACGGGAGCTGTGCATCCGTAAGGCGTAAATTAGAGCGAGAACCCCTCCTCATTCGGCGCAATTCGGAGGCGAGTTAAGCGAAAATTGCTTTTATTTAGTTAACGGACAGCATAATTATAAGCTTGAACTTGATGACGAGCATGATGAGGACCGTCGAGATGAGTGGTGGTGGTGGTAATGGTGGTGGTAGTGGTTGACTGGTCATGTGTTGCCGCCGCTGTGCACCGTTGAGGTGTTTTCTGCAAGCCGGGCTGGCCGCTAAACTGAATGGAGGGGACCTTCCCCCTCCATCTTGATCGTCCCCTATTCTACACACACCCCACCCTCCTATCATCTCACAATTGACCGATTACATGATGACAACGACAATGCTGACATTGATAACTCTGCGACCGCAACCGCAGCAGTAGCGGCAACTTCTGTTACTGCCGCATTTAAATGTTGGCATTGCCACCATAACGCCGTAGCCGCGGCCGTCACCACAACCACCATCATCACCACCAAATCATCGTCAGCAGCAGCATCATCATCATCATCATAATATGATGCTAATAATAATCATAATAATAGTCCTAGTAATAGCAGTGGTAATAATTACTTATGATTACATAATGATAGACTTGTCGACACACTTGGAATACACTGGTCTCATCACACTCACTTTCTTCGGCTACGTTGTCTTCTTCTTCTTCTTCTTCGTTGTTTTGATCTTGCCCTTTCGCCTGGCCGTGGTCTCGTTGCTTAGTTGACTAGACAACAACAACAGCAACAATAACAACAACAGCAGCAACAGCAGCAACAACAGCAGCAACAATAACAACAATAACAACAACAACTGCAACAACAGCAGCAACAACAACAACACTCGCTTTCCTGCTCGCTGCCGTATTCTTTTTCCCTCGTTGAATTGATTTCTCTCTATCGCTGGTGGTAAACAGTCGTATGGCCACTGTGCACATGCGCGATCATCCATAAAATGATCTTTCCATACTTCCATCAATCAACCATCTAATTAATTAATTCTGTCACTTATTCATGCATGCATGCATGCATTCCTTCAGACTCGTATGCAGTGTGGGCCCGTATTGTGGCAGCACAAAAATCGTAATAACGCTGACACAGACAACGACGACCACCATCACAACTTACTTTGTAGGTGGGCGGGAACAACGGTGAGAATAACAAGACAATGCTTCTTTGTAATATTTTGTCTAGCATATATATATATATATATATATATATATATATATATATATATATATATATATATATATATATATACATATATATATAAACATATAAACTGCTATATATATATATATATATATATATATATATATAAATTGCTAACTAATGCATAGATGACAAATGTGAATATATATATATATATATATATTCACATTTGTCATCTATGCATTAGTTAGCGTTTGTCCATTACTATTTTAATTTCTAGCAAAGATAACCGCGTCGTTTCTACGTCGTGTACATTTTACTTCTCAATTCCAGTCAGTCGCGCTTCTCTGTTTGGTTCCACATCCATGTATTGTCTTTTTTTTTGTTTAGTATGAAAAGTTTCGCGAATGCCTAATAGAATCACTGCGGTGAATGAATTTTTAGATTCAGCTTCGAACAACCTTCTCCGACGAAAAACTTCCGCACCCTTTCGTGAGGTGGATGGACAAAAGCTAGTGTTAAAGCACACAGCCACAATGTCTGCTAGTTTTAAAATGGCTTTTTATAGCTATGCTCATCGTTCTGGTCTAGGGCGGCGACACCCTTACGTTGCGGACACAGGCGCTGTAACGTTACGTCTTAATTATAGTCTTGTGCCGTACACGTTCCTCGCAGTATGTGACTAATTACGCGCCGTTGCCGCCGCCGCCACTACCACCCACCAATTGCGTCAATTGCGTTGGTCGCGTA
This sequence comes from Dermanyssus gallinae, assembly GCA_003439945.1. Lineage (NCBI taxonomy): Eukaryota > Metazoa > Arthropoda > Arachnida > Mesostigmata > Dermanyssidae > Dermanyssus > Dermanyssus gallinae. Next base: position 249,600 of record QVRM01006011.1, read on the forward strand.
ATATTGACGCGAATTAGATCATCAGCGTAATGAATTAGGCCGTCATCCGTCAATCCTGTCAGCACGCTATAACCTGTCGACACCCGTTCACGCCCTCTGGTACGTTCAAGTTCGTTCTCACAACCTGGGCCGGATCCAACAGCCGTCTTAAACTCAGACATTGCATATTCATGCAAATGCTGGTGGCCAAGCCACGGAAATTCTAAACAAATTAATCTCAGAGCTTTGGTTAGATCGGGGGATTCTGAAGTTTATTACTGTATGTACAATTGTTTGAAGGTATTCGATCCATTGCACCAAATGCATCTTAAGGGCGCGCATACAGAGATACAACGCATATATATATATATATATACATATCGAGAGGATTGGCTACGTCAACGCGTGATGGCAAATTAATCTATTAGTTATCTGATCATGTTATTATGATTTATATCACCATTATTTCACTAGCAGAACAATGTCTCTCTTAGACTACGTGTCTGCCTTGGTCCTGGAAACCGTGTATTATTTACGTTATTTATCCTACAACCCAGGGTTTTTCCATACTACCACTCACAAACTATAACACTATACTATCTAAAAATTTTGCTTGTTGGTACACAAAGAACTGTGATGGATATGCCTTCGTGCGCCATAGTGTGTCATGAATACTGAGTTGTTATTTCACCCTTTCACGCAGTGTGAACACTATTCCAAGTTCTCTCAGTAGAAGTTGATTGGGCAATGTTAACGTTAGTGTTAAGTTTGGGGATAGAAATCAGCCAAATATAAATATATATATATATATATATATATATATATATATATATATATCGCGGATCTTAGTGGAAGACAAAGCGCATTATGTGAGTTTTGATAATCGTTGCTATATATATATATATATATATATATATATATAAATATACTGTGTGCTGTATATATACAGCAAAAAGACAGACCTAAAAAATATTTAGAAGCAGAAAGAAGTCGCGTAAGCAGCATACACGCGTACACTCGTCGAGAGGTTGGGGAATGCGTCGAAGTTTTGCTGAGCTGCGTTTCGTTTGTGGCGGCTGAACGCTGAGGGCGTGCGGGCGTTGGGTGGTGGTTGTGGTGGTGTTGTGGTGCCTGCTGCTGCTGTTGTAGTTCGGATCGACGAACAACCGAAATAACCAGTCGTTAGACTTGTAGACGTAGTTAGCTAGTTAAAGTAGCTAGTAAGAGCAGGCAGACAGATAGATAGGCAAACGAACGGGCGGATGGACAAACAGACAGACATATATACAAGAGGAACGGCGAAGTGATGATGATCAGTCTGAGGCGACCTACCACCGACCAACTGCCACACCATTATAATCCTTCGAATGATTTCTTCCTTTCGCCGCTCTCTCTCTCTTCCTATATAGATCGTTCCACATATCTCTCTCTCCTCCCCCCTCGCTCTCTCCTGCTATTTATCCATTTCTCCTTTGCTTGGCTTGAGGCCATCAAAGATGTCTCGTGCGTCTCTTATTATTTCTGCCAAGACTGCCAGAATGACCAAACCAGCTACTCTGTACTACTACTACTACTACGACTATATCCGATTGTCGCCGGCAGCAACAACTGCAGAAACAGCAACAATAACAACAAAACAACAACAACAATAACAACAAAACAACAACCACAGCAACAACAATAACAACAATAACAACAACAGCAAAACAACAACAACAACAATAACAGCAACAACAATAGCAGCAACAGTCGCACAATCCGAGACAACAGTGAGACAAGAGAACGAATTCCCCTATCGGCGCTGCCCTGGCGTTTGCATGGGCACCCGCGCCTTCCTCTCCTTCGTCGTCGTCGTCGTCGCTGTCGTCGTAGGGGACGCTGTTTATTCGTTGGCTTTACCGCGTCTGCGCGCTCCGTTCTCTGTTGCCGGTCGTTGTCGTCATCGTTCTCGCTGTTCTCCGCTCGTCTCCGTTTTCTGCATGTTCGTTTTGTGCTTGTTCGGCGCTGTTTTGGTGTTTCTCCCCCTTTCTATTTTGTCATGTCGTTTTCATGTCTTCGTTCGTTCTTCGTTTCGTCTACTTCTTCATGTTGTGCGCTGCCGACTGCCGCTGCGACCATCCCCTCCACCTATTCCTCCACCTCCTGTTTACGTACCTCCTTCTGCTCCTTTGTCTTTCTCTGCTCTCCTCTCCTCGTGATGAAGCACGACCAGCCGTTCGTTGCTCATTTTCTACTTCTTCTTGTTGTCGTCTTCATCGTCATCACGATCATGATCATGATCGTCGACGTCGTCGTCGTCCCATCGGTCGCTCTACTTCTCTCACTTACATACGAGGCGGCGGCCGGCATAATTGGGTCGGTTTTGTTGGTATATATATATATATATATATAAATATATATATATATATATATATACATATATACATGTATATATACACATATATATATACATACATACATATGGATACGTATATGTGTGTTAAACGGAAATAGGCCAAAATAGGAGGCCACAGTGTAGAAGAAGCGGCGCATAGGCCGTTTGTCGTCGTCGTCATTGTCGTTGCTGTCGTCGTCGTTGGTTGTTGTTGTTGTTGTTGTTGTTGTTGTTGTTGTTGTTGTTGTTGTTGTTGTTGTTGTTGTTGTTGTTGTTGTTGTTGTTGTTGTTGTTGTTGTTGTTGTTGTTGTTGTTGTTGTTGTTGTTGTTGTTGTTGTTGTTGTTGTCTGCTATTACTCTGGTTAGCCACCGCGGGAGGCGGCTATCTATGTAGACTTACAGAAAGAGATATATAGGCATGCAATAGGCCGAGCCACGACAGCAGCCGTCCGTTTGTCCGTCCGTTCGCCGGCGGCTGGACTGGTGGCTTCTGGACTACTGCAGCAGCAGCAGCAGGGCGGCTGCTGTTGTTGCTGCTGCTGCTGCTGGCGGACCAAGGAATGGCCGGCGACCAGACCGACCCGGCTGGTCCCCGCCGATTTAGTCGCTGGCTAATTTGTCTCCACCTCCTCAACCCTGCGCTTCCTCCCTCCTCTCTCTCTCTCTCTCTCTCCCTCCCTCCGTTACCCCCTGTTTCGCTCTCTGACTATTTATTATAGCGTTCTGTCTCTCACTCTGGCACAAACGTTTTCGACTACGAGACGATGGCGACGATCACCAGGCACATAAATTACACATACACACAGACATATATATATATATATACACATGCATGCATACAAGCATACATATATATGTATATTGTGGTGTGCGTAGTGAGTGACTGACGGGCTGAACCTAACCAGTCATATCGATAACCCACCACCAACCGCCTAACTACAAAGCTACTAGCCAACTGCCTAATACACTAACTAGCCGGTTTTACCCAAGCTCACAGACTCCTCTCTAACGTCGTCCTCGTCATCATTATTATTATTATTATTATTATTATTATTATTATTATTATTATTATCAATCGAAGCTCGTCGATTCCAGCCAATGTCCCTCCTATCTTTATTGTCGCCGGGTGACTTAGACCCATCATCACCTTTTACAGGTCATAAGATCGGATACATCGGATACAACAATTTTTTTTTCCAGTTGTTATTGTAGCTGTTACCTTTGTTGCTGTTCTTGCTGCTGCCGTTGTCACTGTCATTGTCTATATAGTTTCACTGGTAGTAGTAGAAATAGCAGTAGTATAAGTAGTCGCAGTATTCCTAGTGCACAACCAGCAGCATTATATAGAAATAGGGTTAACCTTAGTGGGTTCATTACCTCACAGCGGCCGGTGCGTCTACTACGAACTTGTATTGTAGGGGCCAGCACCATGATAACCGCGAAAAATGCGCGGGAACAAGTTTTATGACGACGATGACAGAAGATTAGGTCGAATTGGGCCGCCGCCTCGTATTGGTCACCAGCTTCTCTGCCTTGATCCTCGGGGTACAAACATAGAGCTGCAAAAAATTAAAGATACGCTCTAAAGAGAGAAAGAAAGTAAAAAAGAGACACAAATGGCTTTTGCTAACCTGAGCGAACAAAGCTAACAATTAGTTGAAGCCAACGCTAAACCAAGTATTACTGAGACAGCTGACATCCCGCCAGCAAAGTGTCCTATAACATGTTCAAGCGTCCAGTCAAAACAAACATCTCCCCTCTGAGGTGGGAGATATATATATATATATATATATAGTGTCTGTTTGTTTCTATTGTAAGTTCAAACGTTGTACTATACATTGTACGATGCTATATGTATATATATACATAATTAAATGTGTATATATTTATATACATATATATATATATATATATATATATATATATATATATATATATTTATATACATATATATATATATATATATATATATAAATGTGCGCTCCTTGTCGAGCGTCAACTTTTGGCTGGCGCACTACTAGCATAAACCATCATAGTCTAATTAGCACTGGTTATACCAGCCGTATATAATTTAAACATTACTCGTTTTGTGGTTGCTGCTTGCCCACTTCAGGCGAAGATGGCTGTCTTGAGGAGTTTGAGAACACAGCGGCGTTCAGTCGCAGCTACCAGTCGCAGCAAGAATGTCTCTGCGACTCGGAGCACATGTTCGACTGTCCCGGCGCGTCGAAGGACGACGAGGTCAACACGCTGGCTCGCCAGATCTCGAATGAAGGCCTCATGGAGAGCGCCCTTGACCGAATCGCTCACCACCTCGATGGTGAATCCAGCGCCGCCAACGACCCCAACGAGGCCAACGCAATTCCCGTGAGTACCGGGCTTCTCTTCTCTTTTTTCTCGGACATATTTTTTAGGAGACTGTTTTTCGAATTCTAGACTATTCGCCCTCCTCTGCAGACTTGGAATCAGTTCGTCATCAAATTCAATCAATTAAAATTCGATCTACGTCGGGGATCTATTTTCTTGGTGCCGTGGTTGCATGGTGTACTCGTACTTACTATACACACGTGAAGCGCTTCTGCAACTCAACTTAGCGTTTAACTTTTCAATAGTTGCGTCGACTGTTAGAGTGCATAAAGGCGTTATTGGTACTCAAATAATTATTATTCTTACCGCGGTGCTGCGGCCACCCTATGGCCACATGTTTGTCGTCGTTTTTCATTCTTATTATGAGCTAAATTATGAACAGCGGTCGCGGTCAGGTTCATTCGCGTTGATTCGTTTTTGGCGAAGGGCAGTTTGTAATCTTCTGGCATAATTCGACCAATCGCAGACGGTTCTCGTGTGGCGTCGGATTCGAATTATACGCGTTTTTTTTCGGCCTTGTTACGTTCTACACAGCACAGATAATCTCTCGAATAGCAGGAATGCCTCTCAAAGTGACTTCGGCTTTATGCCATCTTTTCGAAGAGACAGAACAGACAATTTCCCCGTCTCTCCTCTTCGCTCCTCTTAGATCATTTGTCATTGAAACGACTGAGGCCAGTTTGAGAGGTTTCGAATAAGTTACAATTACCGTATGGCCATCTTCAAGGTCTTGTATATGTATGTATTTATATATATATATATATATATATATATATATATATATATATATTGTTTTTCTTTTTAAGATTGCAGGTTCGAAGACCCATCACTGTTGAATTAGCGTTCTGGTTCAGACGTAGCAAGTGTGAGAATAGGAGACAAACCGGAAGCACTATTATTATTATTATTATTATTATTATTATTATTATTATTATTATTATTATTATTATTATTATTATTATTATTGTTATAAGCTCTGAACGTATTATCGCAATTCTTTTAAATCACTACTTTACTCCATGGTGCCTAACATAGATGCCGCGTTCATTCTGCAAACGCTCAAAGACAACGGTTGTGCACGAAACCGTTGCATCCCAAGCTAAGGACTTTCCATGTGACCATAATGCATTGGTCACCCCATCAGGTCTTGCTTTGCCAGGGGACACTAAACCTCTCGGTTCACGTGTAGATGGGATACCGGCTTTCCTAAGGTACCTTATAACCACACAATGTTTAGTTCAGCATGCCTGGTCGATCTACCGGTGCTCTTCAGGCAACTCAGTGGGTGTAGGCCACTGGAATCTACCATTTGTCCACATAATTTGCACAGAAACGGCCCGCAAACAGAAGCTCTGGCTCTAAGTGCTGACATCTTGCGAAAAGAGTTGGAATACAGCATGGTGCCGAGCTGAGGCATGAATAAGGCTTTAAGCCAACCCCCACCGAAGGTATCTTGTCCCGCTAAGAGCACGGCGCGGTCTCTCCGGGAAACAAGCCCCTCTAAGATATCTCTGCTCTTGTTTTGTTTATGCGCTTATCTAGGTTATACTGGCTGGGGTGTTCTTCTAACGGGCCCGGCTTGGTTCTGATAGTGTGTCGTGTTTTACTGGTTTAATTTCTTATTTGTGGTCGAACTGCCTCCTCCACAAACAAGACTGTCACCAGACCGAATCAGACAAGTAAAGCAGCGTAGCAGACAGGATCTAGATCAATAGCTCTTCTTATTCCCAGACCATCTTTACTAAAAGGACGCTTAGGACTTTACTAAGTATGTCTCTGCTGACGTCATCATTAACGATTAGTTTTTCAGAGCAGGACATGTACGTAGTAGGTAGTTAAATCTCAATGACCCCAAGTTTTATCTTTAACTGCACGGCGCAGTCTGAGGATACATGCTTTTGGTGAGGGCCTCTTTCTTCATAGGAAGTGTATGTAAAATTCCGACTTGCCTTACGGAAGTCCCCAAAATTTCTAAGTTGTTTAGCTCTACACGCGTGATATCAGAGAGTTTTTCTCTGACCTCCTGAATTGCGTCCTCTCTCTCCTGAAGCAAGCCCCCGACAGCAGCAATCTCACATTTGAAGCATCTAGTGTCAGTCCCCCATCTTCTTCAAACTGCAGCACTCTTCTTAAATCTATCTAAGATCTGATGTACCGAGGCTGAATAGAGCAGGACCTAGCGGCTCAATTCAACAGCAAGCTCCCGGGCATTCTTAGAAAGGACCGGTGTGAACTGGACCTGCTGGATATAACGATGTTCCTAGACATGATTGGCACGTCACTGGCCGCGAAGGGAGAACAACTCTCTCGGCTTTACAGGTCTTGTATGTACTATGGACTTCACCTGCCTTCCTTCTACCGTCAGAAACTTTGGACCTCGACGGCCATGTGAGGTGAGCCTTGAAAAATATCCTTGACCTGACGCTCGAGGACAAGGCATGTACGCAGGCAAGGCTACCGGTCCGACTGGGTGGAGTGGGCATTCGCCCGTCCACGGACCTTGCCTGCCTTCCTTGCCTCGTCACATAGCTGCGCCTTCACAGTGGTCACTACTGCCGGCGAACCCATCAGACACGAACAAGACGCCGTTCGGATCTGGAACGCGCGTCAGTCGAGTCGTCCTTCTGAGGAAAGGTGCCTAGACAGAAGGGGTGGGACCAAGTCGCCACTCAGGCTACCCACGTAACTCCTCTGTCGGCCTGCGAATTAGATGTAGACGATATTGCACGGAAAGCGGTCTCATCCGACGCCGCCGGAGCGTGGCTCAACGTGTTTCCGTCCAAGTTCGTCGGCAGTAAACTGGCCGACGACCACTTCTGTGCCAACAGAGGCCTCAGACTTGGCATTACCAAGTTTACGAGAGAGGATTGTCTATGCGGTGGAACGGTCCGCGGCCTGCACCGGCACAGCTGCACTAAGCTGGCGGGGCTATCACAAGGCCGCCACGATGCCATCAATGGCATCATCAGGCTTTCAGACGCTTTCAGACAAGCCGGCTACCGCGTCACACTAGAGCCTGGTGGACTGCAGAGGGACGACTGGCTTCGACCGCATGACCTTACCAGCCGGGACTGGAACTATAAACGGCCGCTGGCGTGGGACGTTACTGTCGCCTACACGTACGCCCTCGGCTGTCGTGCACTAGCCAGCGCGGGCGTCGGCCACATTATTCAGCCGCGGGAGATACACAAACGGAGCCTATACGCGCATCTTCTTGAAGACCACGTTGTGCTTTCATAGCCTAAATGTTTGCATAGCCGTACCGAGGCAGATCACATGTAGGAGGCAGACGCTGGTGAGATTTTAACCTAGTTGTTCAGTAAGAGCGGTAGTTGTAGTCGTAATAGTTGACGTACGTAGTGTTCTTATTAGCCAGCCTCTAGATTATCTCACGAACCTACCTATATATGTATGGTGGCACTCGATTGTGGCCAGCAACCGCGAACACTACTCGAGCAGTGTTTGAGTTTGACGTTCTCCAGTGGACGGATAATAATGGTAGCCAGTCTGTACACAATGAACGAAAAGTCACCTTCAATGGTGATCGTTGCTGTCGTTCGATAGTTGCTGTTTGTTGTTGGTGTCGGTGTTGTTGTTGTTGTCGTCGTTAACTTTGTTGTTGTCGTCGTCATCATCATCATCATCATCCAGTTGTTGCTGGTGTCGCCGCCGCCGCCACTGGATCGGACTGGATCAGTCGGATCGGCCGCGTTGGCTCCACCCCATTTTGGTGCGCTGGTGCCAATGGATATGCACCCCCGCCCCCTCCCCCCCGCGCCCCTCTTACTCAAATGGCGGGTCGGGTGTGCAGAATGCACCCACGTCTCGTATCGTCGACGACTGCTGGGGACAGGGGTGGAAATGAAGTCTATGAAGTCCAGGAAGACGAGGACAGTGACAACGACACCATCCGCTCCCTCCTCTCTGCGTCGTCTTGCCAAAGTCGATCTATCTATCTGCCTGCCTGTCTGTCTGGCTGCCTGCCTGCCTGTGTGTCCGTCCACTGAAGACATGTTTTCGGATATCAATTTTTAGCTTCGTTCGTCTTTCGTCTTTTTGCCTATCGTCTTGTTTGTCGCTCGCCGATTGCCGTGCTGCTACTGTTGCTGTTGTTGCTGTTGTTGTTGTTGTTGCTGCTGCTGATGCTGATGTCTGCACTGGGTGTCTTGAGCGTTCCCGCCGTGAAGTGTAAAAAATGGCGTCGCCAAGATCGCAGCACCGCTGTAGCAGCAGCAGCAGCAACAACAACAAGATCGTCACGCTGCCAGATCGGCCGCTAAAGGCGACATCGGCTATAGGAAAGGATGAAGATGATGATGATGCTGTTGGGGATGATAGGGACAATGAGGATGATGAGGATAATGATGATGATGAGAAGGAGGAGACATGATCCTGCCGATGATGATGATGATGATGACGACGGTGTAGTGGACAACAACGAGGGTGGACCTCGGCTTTGGCAAGTTCGCCATTGGTTCGCCAGCCATGGATGACCCCTATGCTTCTCTCAATTTCTCTTTGTCTATCCAAATATCTCTCTCTATCTCTATCCATCTATTTCTCTCGTTCGCGCTCTCTCTAAAGCTCTCTCTCTCTCCTCACTTGCAAACCGTTTTTCTCCTCCTCCCGAGATTCCCTCCATTAATCTCGCGTCGAAGCGATCCGCGTGGCAAACGAGGCGAGATGCTGCTGCTGCTATTCGACTTAGATCGAAGCTGTGATCCGTTCGATCCATCGAGATGTCTATGCATCATCCATAGCTTGCATCCGACCAAGTGATCTCCTCCTTGAACGACGAGCGACGAACATTTTCCTAGCTAGCTGACGGCCGACAGATAGACAGACGGACATACAGACTGACAGACCGATAGACAAATACTTCAGTTCGGGGGAGGAAAGCCACCAGAATAGCGTAATGTACGGGGTACGGGGGTAGGCGGTGGGGTGTTCACAGGAACAACAGCAAGCGAACGAACGAACGAAGGGCGACCGCTCCAGCTCGAAAGCTTGACAAAAAACAGCAGCTCGAAATCTATCGACAAGGGGAAGGCGACGCGCCGTTCTTTGGTCGTCGTCGTCGTCGCTGTCGCCGTCGATGTCGTCCAGCGTTGTGTTGCGTTCGAGAAAAATTGTCGTATTGTCGCGATGTCGCGACCGGGGCGCCATGCCACGCCACCATGCCATCACTAGCTGCTAGCGGCGACTGACTACGAAGGATTGCCTGGTTGAACGGGCGGACAACGATGGATAGATGGATGATCGGTCGACGTAACGGAACGACGCCTAACGCAGCAACAAAAAATAGCCGACAGCTAACGAAGCGATACGTTTTCTACTACATAGTATTATTATTATTATTCTACCACATTGACTGTTGGGGAAATCCTAGATATCTCAACATGTCCGCTTATGGTAGGAACAATCGATGACGCGTGTACTTAGGCATAGGTGTCAATCTAGTAATAACTCTACGAATAATAAAACCAATGGATGCAAGTGACCACTCTACCTCACAGCTTACACCAGTTTGGCTTTATTTTCTTGCTGACCTATTCTCGTTACAAGTAAGAGCGATATGTCACTTGGAATATTGTGATAGCAGTGTTTTCCTGTAAGTTTCACTAGTTGAAGACTGAGAGCACGAATGAAAAAAGGGCAATACCCTCTTGGACAATACTTCACTATGAGCTTCTAGGGTGCACACGATAACCGATCTTGCGTATCGTGCTTAGTCGACGACGTGATCAGGCGTGCGACACGAATGCACGCGCGGCATAGGGTCTAACTCAAACGTGTGTTACTCGGCTGACTTCGACAGGTTGAAGGCCAGCACAAGTCTCTCGTAGCCAAAAAGTTCTTCAACAAGGAGACGCACGCGGACTATACGAGATCGCTCTCAGACAAGAACCGCCAGAGCGAGATGGAGAGCCGAGGCTCGCGGGTCCGCCGTGAAGCCCAACTTCCAGCTCAGCAGGCTCCGAAAGTCAACGACACCGCGAAAGTTTCGGTTCCCGCATACAAGGTGTGTACCAACGACTGTTTGTTTGTTTGTATATGCATCTGTGCATATGTTCGCGATCTCGCTTCCAGCACGGCCGGCATGCGTCAAACAGTCACTACTACGTCACCAAACATACACGATATCTCTGCGATGTAAATTAACTGCACCAGCAGTGTCAGCATTGCATGACCGAATATGGGTCGTTCAGTAGGGAGTGATTACCATAGACGGCACATTAGTAGTTGTTGTTACAACAACAACTATGCCAACAACAACAACAACAATAGCAAACACTGTGGCAGTCTTGTTGTCTATTGTTGTTGTTAATTTCATCATTGTTACCATTTTTTCAATTGCACTATTGCTACGCTGTACTGCACCATTCTTTAGTACGAGCCTAAATGCACGATAAACAAACGCACAGATTCGCCTCATCCATTTTAATAGCTTGCCTTTATTACAAATTGCCATTTCTACGGACTCGTCATGTTTATTATTTTATGTTTTTTTTAGGCTGCGAATACTCTAGAGAGTGGTTAGTTTCAGTTAAGTTTGCTCGGCGCTACGTTATTTTTTGCAGATTCAACAATTTCTGTTTCATGTGTAATAGAAAGGAAGTAAACTCAATAGCGCCAGTGTCAATGATATATGGATGCATATAACGTTGGTTCGTCCCTTGACATGACATGTTTCAGGCAATTCACAAGACAAAGATCGAATTCAACCCCTATCTTCAAGGCGAGAAGCTGCCTGTAGTCGCCAAGAAAGGTTAAAGGGAAACTTATGATGCTGGCAGACCCTACCGCGGTTAAGAGTTCCTCAACCTCAAATATTCGGCCTGGCTTCATATTAGCAGTGTTGTGACGAAGGGAAGTCGCGTTGCGCAACTGATGAGAATCAAAACACCGGATCCCGTTCCACAAGTTAGGAGAATACAATTCTCTTTACTTGTGGTGTGGAAAGAAATCCAATGATGTGATCTCAAAATAACCATACAGTGAAGTAAACAAGAAGTATATATATATATATATATATATATATATATATATATATAACTCAGTGACCACAGGGTTAATTCGTTGCTTTTAGTCACAACATATCTTCTGACGTCGGTCAAAATATTTTATTGATTCAAAATAAAGATGATTTAAAACTAGGGTGATATCATTAACATGTTAAGGCCGTTTACGGCGTGTCATTTACGGGAGAATCCACATTAACTACTACTGCTTATATTAGTAAGTGACGGTTTGCTCTAATAATATACGTGGATAACTATCTTAAAGTTATTTGCACTCAGAGAGAGAAAAAGATAGAGAGAAAGAAAGAATATATACTTCGTGTATAGCATGGCGATAATTTCTCTATATCACAACGTACAGAAGAACATAATATTTACATATTCTCCCACGTGTGTAGAGGAGGTAGTTGACGATTTGAAGCTGCAGGAGTCCATTTCACTTCTGAAGACTTCAACCAAATCGGCATCTCACGGATTCGTGCTCTAGACGCCTTTCCAGCTCATCATCTCTACCGCTGAGCTTGATAAAATCCAAAGGTTTTGCACACTTAATTCTGATTTCTAAATGAGAAGTAATCTACCACAAAACTTTCGCTATCGCAGCTTATAGGCAACCGCCCAAGCGCACTGATATGATAAGAACCGCACCGAGCCAAATTAGTTAGATTTGTCAAAGAGTACTATTATATCTGTTAGATAAACGTATACCACTTGATAGGCCGCTTGTTGTTGTTTGTATGATGTTCGTGGGTATGTCTATTCAGTTGTCAAGCAAGATTAAGGTATCCAAAAGTTGTGACATATAGTATAGAGTGTAGACAATCTTGTCATTTTGCCTCTACGATTCGAACTAAAAGTTGTCTTCACTTTCATAGTGTAGTTTGTGTTGGTCCTCTATTTGGCGCCAACCCATTCAGGTTCTACGATGAATGATCTCGTGCGCCAAACCGACATATGTCGTATGCGTGTTAATTCCCGTAGATAACCTAGCACGATCCACATGTAAGGCAATGAGCCCTAAAATCACGATTCACCTATGATATAAACATGAACAAACCATCGCGAAACCCAAGACTGTGATACAAGTGCGGATAACGGAATACAGACGCTTATTTACTACAAAATTACAATAACAATAGTGGCAATAGCTATCTATACGAGCAAAAAGGGCCTGGTGGAAAATAAATCAGAGATTTCTCCCAACAGAGCTAGCTGGTATTGCTTACCACCAATTACCGTTCAGGTTTCAGGTGTGCGGCAATAGTGTCTTTACGACAAGCAGCAGGGCGGTTAACGAAATATGCTCCATGTTGCCAACGCCTCTATTTTTTCCCGCCAACCTCAAAACGACGTCAGTCTCATCTGTATCTGCCTGGACTAACAATTACACAGGATGAGCCAATGAATGATAGTCATCTTCTCTACTCTGGCCGCATTAGTCAGAATATCCCCAATCTAAAATAGTAGACCGTGAGATATACGAATTACGTAAATCTCGTAAAGCAATTTGAACCAGCGTACCGGGAGAGCGTTTTTGCGTCGATATGTAGATTCTCTGTGGGTTCCGTTCGATGCCCTTGGTGTATTGTTGGGAACGCGAATGAACTTCTCGAGACACCGAAAGCGGCCGTGATTGTGACGATTGGGTACGGCGGGCGCACAATCGGAACGCTAACCAGAACATGAAGAAATGGAACAATGGATTCGATAAGGAGGTAAAATGGGACGCACTGGCGTGCAATGGAGCTCTGGTTCTAAGTCCCGGCTATAGAGGCCTAGTGGGTTCAGGAAGGGCGGGGTCCTATCCTGTCCGTCCCGCTACCATACAGGTTGCGTAGCGTTCAATTGGAAGCTGTTGAAGTTCCTCACGAATGGCAACACGACGTGCAATCAGATACTCAGTGCCGAACACCTCGGCGACTGTTGAAGGACAACAAGAACGGAATGAAATATACGATGACAGAACGATGTCAGCCACGACGAAGAGTCCATTCCAGAAAAAGGCTTATCCTATAGCCACTACGCCCTATACCAGATTCAGCCAGTTTGGACGGTTAACGAACACCAATACCATAAGCGGAAAGTGGGACATCTTGGGCGGGTGCTTCTTACCTAACAGATGGATTTCTGCCACGCTAAATACGTGCGATAGAAGTTGACGGAGAAACGAATTCCTTATGTGTATTAAATGTACCTATAGCATATATATATATGTACTTCAATGAAACCAACTACTCTTAAAATAAATTGTCATTGGTTTAAATAGAATATATATATATATATATACACTGTTGTCTAACTGTTTGTTGCCAGAGAGTATTTTCAAACCCAATGTTTTGGGGTCGTGCATCAGTAAATAGGCGTCGCTAAGGATGAATATATTCTTAGATACGTATACGTATACATATATATATATATATATATATATATATATATATATATATATATATATATATATATATATATATATACATACATACGCCCCTACTTATTACACGTTTCGGTTTACTTAGAGTTAGTTACGCATTTTGAGTTCAGAGACAATAAAAACAGGTTGTGTTTTGAAAATGATCGCGTAACGATGTTTTCATTTGTCGTATCATAGACACGATCCACCCTCCGGCTAATCGTGTTTACTGGACGCTAAACAACGCACAAAGGATACCCGGTCCGGCGAATTGGAAAGGTGGTTCGAGGTGCCGTGTTGACGTTCGCTGCCGTTGGAGAGAGGTGGTCGGTCGCTGTTAAATCGTGTTAGAGTGGCAAAGAACGTATCGTTAGTTACCCGTTAACGTCAAGCCCGGTGGTGGCGTGGTGGATCCGCTCGCGTACGCGTTGCAACCCAAGGAGACCTATGAGTTTTCGATCTACCCCGTTGCACCGTTGTATTTCAATTCAATTCAAATTCAGGAAGGAATCCGTCGTACGAAGCAATGCGAAAGCAAGTCCGTAGACGGTAAACGTTGGCCAAATGTCAGCCCGAAAAGTTTTAGGTACCCATTACCCGATTCAGATATTTATAAGCAGCAGGCAGGCAGATAGACGTTAGGTAAGTCATCGTCATAGCCGAGAACGCCGAGAGCCTTTGGGAGCCCATTTAAGAAATTCCCGCGTGTTGCCGATCGAGTCTAACGTCGAACTTGCCACCGACTGCGGTTACTCCTGGTATGGATGGTTATTTATGTTGTTGTTGTTGCTGTTGTCATCATCACCATCATCGCCATTGTTACTCGTGTTGTTGCTGTTGCATTGCCGAAGAAGTTGTTGACGTTGTCAATTTCACCTCGTCAACAATTTCTGCTTCCTTAGCGTTGTCCCCATCACTATCATCTTCACCATCGTCATCGATGTTGCATACCCCCAACGCGCAGATTGAGGCCAAAACAGGCCTTTAAAAAAGGTCGAGGACCTTCAAGAACGCGCCTGCGTGTGAGAAACGAAATAGCGAGTGAGAGAGTCGGTCAGAGATAGAGAGAGAGAGAGAGGGAGAGAGAAACAGTCAGGGATAACGAGACAAAGTGACTCGAATTGTTGTGTTTTCCTAGGAGTCTATCGGAGGGATTTGAGAAGTCAGTGTTCCTGGTCGGTTGATCTCGTTGGCCGTTGCGCTCACCACACACGCCGATCCAGCGTCAGCAACAGCAGCAGCAGTCACATGTTTGTCGTCGGATCACACTTTTATAGGGCCAACCGCAGATCAAATATGTATTAACATATATATATATATATATTGAATAGACCTAACGATAATGACATATATAGCGAGTGGAATACAAAAGAGAGTTTGTGTAAATATCAATGGGTGGATGGATTTATTATTCACTTGATATATATATATATATATATATATACGCAAATCCATATGTTGCCCTTTTATATCAGGGCATCGCATAAAGCGGCAGCTTGGTGATATAAGTGAACATACTGAGATACCTAGGGTTTCCCTCACAGTCCCAGCATGAACGGTGGCTCTCAGCGGAGACTTTATTGCCTATTTTCAATGAGCATTACTCAAACAAAATTCGATCGACTATATATATATATATATATATATATATATATATTCAATGTAAGGTTATAGGGACATATGATGAACTCGCTATCCAAGGCTTTGTAACGAGCGCTACCAGTCGAGCTTGTCTCGAGAATTGACACACATATATATATATATATATATTTGCACGAAGAGAAAGCGAACGCGGCGAGAGAGCCGTCGTCGACAGATAGACAAAACTACATGGACACAAACACGCATACACACATACTATACCTACATGTATAGATACATACAAACATGCTTACTTACGTACATACACCCATCCGCA